>JAZGTK010002621.1:0-30907 GCA_036877625.1 Ambastaia sidthimunki | reverse complement strand
ATCCTCCAGCACCATACTGAAATTGTGTTTGCTAGAACTTCTCCACAACAAAAACTGATCATAGTGGAAGGTTGTCAGCGACAGGTACCATCTGACAGTTACCATTTATTCAATTTTGCTCATACTGGAAGAGTTTATCCAGCAGCTGGTTTCGCTATAAAATTGCTATAACATTTACATTCAGTGTTTTTCCGTCTTTATCAGGGAGCCATTGTAGCAGTAACAGGTGACGGTGTGAATGATTCTCCTGCTCTGAAGAAGGCTGATATTGGTGTGGCTATGGGCATTGCTGGATCTGATGTATCCAAACAGGCTGCTGACATGATCCTGCTGGATGACAACTTTGCCTCCATTGTCACTGAAAAATTTTGAACGTTACTTTTTTCTCTTTTTCACTTTAATCTTAGACGTCTGATCTTTGACAACTTGAAGAAGTCCATTGCCTACACCCTGACTAGCAACATTCCTGAGATCTCACCCTTCCTTTTGTTTATTATTGCTAATATTCCTCTACCCTTGGGCACAGTCACCATTCTCTGGGCACTGACATGGTAGGTGAAAAAACATCATTCAAAATTTCATATATTACCACACAGAAACTATTACTTATATATTGTCCTGTTGGGTTCAGGCTGTCAGGTGTGTAGCGCCACCAACAGTTCTAAGTTTGTCTTTTCTACAACTGTGTGGCCCAGAAATGCAGTTCATTTTTTTCTCTGATTGCTTGGATCAGTACCTGTAACCCTGACAGAGTACCAGTGACATTTCTGAACAACGCCACCTATTGGTCAGAAAATCACAAAAATAAGATTTTTTTTGCTTCTCCTTTACAAACTTTGTTCCAGACCAAACTATTTCATGGCCATGCTGGACAAGAGTTTAAATGTATATTTTGTATTCAAATCTGTTTGCATGCTAATGAAATTAACTTAAAGATACCACACATGATGTGAAGCGCTATCATAACAATGCTTTTGTTTATTACAAATAATCTTGGAAGGTTGAGAAAAATGCTCTGAAGTTGACATTTTGTAAAAACCTCATGGCCTTTGAACAGCTTGGTTTAAAAATACTGTTCTAGTGTTCACTAATTCTGTGTGTTATTTTATATAATTGTTTGCACATGATGCTAGTGTACTTGGCTCTGTAACTGCTGCTTGCAGCTATACCATATACTTGATTTGTTTATTGTTGCATCAGGTTCTTGCGATCTCATTGGCCTATGAAACTGCTAAAAGTGACATCATGAAGAGTAAACCCAGAAATGCTAAAACAGATAAGCTGGTCAATGAGAGGCTGATCGGTATGAGCTATGGTCAAATGGGTGAGAGCATGTTTATTTTAAACAGAGAGCTCTGAATGTTTAATGTAAAGTGTCATGCATTTATTCTATTCTTTCACAATTTTCCATTTTGTTCAAAGCAGCTTTACAGAAAACACATTTCAGGACAAACAGTTGATTATATAAGAATGCACACAGCATTGTTGAATACCTTCTACATGTTCGTTCTAATGTCGTCAAATGTTATTTGACGTATGATGCAAGTGGTTGCAGGGCTTCTTTTCCTACTTTGTGGTTCTTGCTGAGATCGGGTTCCTGTCCTCTGATCTGGTAGGAATTCGAGTCAACTGGGATGACAAGTATGTAAATGATCTGGAAGACAGTTACGGCCAACAGTGGGTGAGTTTCACAGCTCTGGTACAATCTGATGGAAGAATTCAACATACTGTAATTGCTTCTCTGTTTCTCTATATTGTTTCTGCTGTAGACGTACGAGCGCAGAAAGATTGTGGAGTTCACGTGTCACACAGCGTTCTTCACCAGTATAGTGATTGTACAGTGGGCTGATCTGATCATCTGTAAAACCAGGAGAAAATTGCTTAATCTCTGTGAGTGAATCGTCTGTTCACATTCCAACTCATTTTACCTCTAAAACCTACAAGCCCAACGTGAAGAAAATCACTATTGTGATTTTAAAAAAGCATTATTTTCATCATCACTGTTGCACAGAATTGGTGCCATAGCCTTGTTAACTAGAGCCATAAATAGCCTATAGAGCCTAAAATAAATTCTCATAGATAGATTCTCATCTTCGGTCTGTTTGAGGAAACTGCTCTTGCAGCATTTCTGTCCTACTGCCCGGGCATGGACGTGGCTTTGAGAATGTACCCACTCAAGTAAGTGCATATGTCTAGTGTGCACTTAAAACATGGTAATCTTTCATTTAAAATGTTTCTCAGAAGGCATAAACGACGGGTTTAACATTGTTTCTTGTGTGCAAAGATTATGCTGGTGGTTCTGTGCTTTCCCATATTCCCTGCTCATCTTCATCTATGACGAAGTCAGAAGATACATCCTCAGGAGAAGCCCAGGAGGTAATAAAAGATAGTTTACAGATGTTGGCAGATTGTTCTTAACCTCAGCAAAGTTTGTTTTCATTTTACAGTTGACATATCTGTTTCCCAAGAAATTTGAAATGGGATCACAGATAGTGATAACTGCTCATATTTTATTGTATTTCATTCTTTGAGAATATCTGTGTTATTGTTTTTCAGGCTGGGTGGAACAAGAAACATACTGCTGAGAGAAAAAGACCCTCTGTGGCAAACTTCTGCGAGGAGACATTATGTTATCTTTGAAATGACACAGAATCCTGTGATTTTCTAATCAGAAATAAGCAGTCAGTCAAGTCAGATAAAAGTTGAATTTGCTTTCATGTCTCCAATATTTTTTGACTATAAAAACAGAGGTGTTATATATAGAGTTATATACGTTTATAACAGAAGCTTTAATAAATGCTTGATGCCACTGATCTGTCTATACAAGCAAAACCCCAAGAATTTAAAATATGTTGTACTGACATTTCAGAAAAGAGAAGTCAACACAGCAGAAAGAGCAGCAAATACAAACTATAAACCTGATCAAGACACGGCTGAAAACAGCCAGCTGATAAGAATTTAATTCTCCCACTAGGGGGCATAATTCTTGTCTAAAATTAGGGGGTGACATGTTAGTTTGCATGACAACACATTTATAGGTTAAAGCCCACAGCTAGTAAATAAAATTCAAGATATTTTTAGCTTCCGTCTTTGAAGATGCAGATTCCCGCTGGCGCTGGTTCGGCAGTGCTGGTCAGTTTTCAGCATAAACATGGGTGAAATTTCTGTTTAATGACCATAATCCCTGTAATGGGAATAATCCTGAAAAACAAGAGACACAAATAATGACCATGAAATGAGATCCTAAGAGAATAATGTTGCCAGAAACATGACAAATATAGTCATATAGACCTAATTAAAATGAATACGTTTTTTAGATTGTCCTAGAATAAAAATAAGTCACAACCTATGAATTACTGACAGTGTAAATGTGCTACAGAATTATACTAACTTGCGACTGAGAAAGAAGTGTGAGTAACTTTGTTCTTAAAGAGACTATTAACAGCAAGAAATATGAATCTGGGGAGATAAATATGTTAAATGCATGAATTATTTTGCGTAATAAACCACGAGAAGGTCAAACAGAGAAGAGAGTCGAGACCTTTAATTTAACGTCAAAGTTCAGAAGCGAAAGTCTGACAGTCTCACTGATGAGCGCTGATCGCCTCCCGCAGGACACGCCCCTTTCCTCCGCGTTGCCATGGCAAAACGAGCAGACGTCACGACAAAACAACACGCCGTACATAAGCGCGACGCGGCTCGCATGCGTGTGGACGCGTCCGGCGGTGATAAAGACACGGGACGGGGGCTTTGATTTGTTTTATTTTAAGGTAACTTGGATTTTGCTGAAGATTGTTTTAAAGAGAAGCAGCAGGATGGGACGAGCAGTAAGTGTGACTGTAGGAACGTACGCTAAAGTTCTGCGCTGTTTACACAGCTGCTTTTGAAAGTTAACGAGATACAGAATAGTTTCGCATGTTTCTGTTAATGGCTTCCCAAAGTGAGACTTCCGCAGTGTAAACGTGAGATATCTGTTTACCAGCAGATAACGCTGTTACTGTTCAATGAAAGCAACGAGTTTAAGTGTAACGCTTTAAACGTTACAGTAGCCGCACAAGCCGCCGTAATTCCTCAGTTTATAGCACCATAGTTAAACCTTTGGTATGTATCGTTTAGCCATTAAATCCGCGAGATTGTAACGGCGTGTACTTCAGTTTAGTGAAGAAACAAAGCGTTCCGCCCTTAAACTCTTCAAACTCTCGCCCTTAAAATGCTTTATTTAAAACCGTCGTGCCTTAATTCATAAACGGATACACGAGATTAAACGTTTAAGTCGTTGATTTAAAACAGAGATCATGTGAAAGCTCAGTAGGAAAAGACAATTACCATCTCGATTTGAAAAGGCACTACAGGCTGTAGATGTGATGCAGTGGTCGTGTTCTGTCTGTTGGGGGAACGAGGGCAGATTCAGGGGTGCAGTCTGGTGATAAACTTCTCTTGGGTATAAAGGCGGTTATCTGGTCTGTTTTTCATGTTATCGCTGGTTTAGTTTAACAAGCTAAACAGAAAATGTATCGCGTTCTTTTGTGTCCTATAATTTGAGATTAAGAACATCAGATTTATGTCTGTTACTGTCTTACTTCTATTGACTGCATGGCAACGGCCATTTAAAGAATTTCTCATATAGTCAGAATTGTGTGGTGTGTTTGCTGTGGGGTTCATACAGCGCTAATAACATCAATCTCTTGTAGAATGCAGAACATCAGACTCTGAGCACCAGAACAGATGCATTCAGACCCGCAGGTCTGTGTGATGGAGAGCAAACCGCTCTGCATGTTTCTTCTGTGTTTGGTGCAATGAGCTACACCCCCCAACACCATTAAATCCCACCGCAGTGGGGCAGATGTCTTGCCTCTGCAGACATTGATGTTTATGTGGGGAGTTTTGTAATAAATTAAGATGGTTTGGCAACATTTTTGCTTATGTCTCGCAGTTATTTTAGACCACGTAGAAACACTGGGTTGTATTCAAATAAGTGTGTGAATTTACATATTTGTTAGCCTCATATTTGAATTCATAACCTTATGAACGTACTGTGCTTCAAATTAGATGTCAAATTAAATAATTGTCAAATAAGTGTCTGTTTTTGTTCAATCGGCAGCTAAGTGCATGTAATTTAAACAATACAAACATGTAGCGAATCTCAAGTTATATGGTTGTTTTGCATCGATCGATATCACAGCTAGCTGACCGGCAAGCAAAGGCTGCGTGAGGTAACTTTTAGCTCCGCCCCCTCGTAACTCTTGTCATACGCCCATGACACGCCCTCAGCACATGGGCTTTTTACGGAAATAATCGTCCCGCTGTGTCTGTCTTTTATAAATGTGATAAAACTAAATGCTCTTTGAAAACACAAAGTATGCAGTACTACTCTATAGGTATTCAAGATTCATATGAGATTGGCAGAACTGCGTGCGTTAGGGCCGCTTTAAACAGCAATAGGAATAGATCCCACAGAATTAACAGATGACTGAATAATGGTGCTGATATCTGCAGAGCAAACTGCATAATATTTGTCTTGCATATTTATTTAATTGCTAAAGATAAGAAAATGTAACTTATAATCTATTTCAGAAGCTTTTTTGGAACTAACATAAACTGAAGGTAAAACTTCCTGTAATAGGATTCATGAACGCTGTTAACGCTTTTATATGCATTTGTTATTACATGCAAGTGTTGTGTAGTTCAGTTCTGCTGCGAGGATTCTGCATCATCAAACATATAAAGCCAAAGTGTAACCAACATAGTTCATTGTAAATGTAATGATGGTTTTGCTCTTTTTTTCCCACAGGAAGGTCGAGAACAATATGAGTTGGCAGACGGCTCAGAGCAGGGGGGCAAGAAGTCAAAGTCCAAGGGTAAAAAGGAGAAGGACAAAAACATGGATGAACTCAAAAAAGAAGTGGACTTGGTCAGTTGGTTTCGTGCTGGTTATATTCATTGCTTCAAAATGCCTATTGGCAAACAAATTGTTAAACTAATAAAATCTTATGATTAACTGATTATTTTTGCGCTGTTGTAGGATGATCACAAACTGACCCTGGATGAGCTCAATAGGAAATATGACACTGATTTAACAAAGGTGAGTCTAAACTCCAGCTGTAGTTAATGGGTAGTTTGGAAGTGTCCATGTACCATATTTCTACGGTGTGTGATGTGTCTTATTTTTCAGGGATTGTCTGCTGCTCGTGCTAAAGAAATCTTGGCTCGTGATGGGCCCAATGCTTTGACTCCACCTCCCACAACCCCAGAATGGGTGAAGTTCTGCAAACAACTCTTTGGAGGTTTCTCAACTCTCCTTTGGATTGGAGCTATCCTCTGTTTTCTTGCTTATGGGATCCAGGCTGCCTCAGAGGAGGAACCTGCTAATGATAATGTAAGCAGAAAAATGCTATTCATATCTTTTGTGAAAGGCACGTTTTTACAGGTCATTCTTAGTAGTATCTTGTAACCTTTCTTCTGTTGTCCTGCACAGCTGTATCTGGGAATTGTGCTGTCTGCTGTTGTGATGATCACTGGATGTTTCTCATACTATCAAGAGGCCAAGAGCTCCAAGATCATGGACTCCTTCAAGAACCTTGTCCCTCAGGTTTGTGGAAGTTACTCTTTTTTTTTTTTTTTTTTTTTAATATAGGTATAATCAGGATTTTTCTTATCTTCAATGATGTTAACTGAAATTCTGGTTTCACGTAGCAAGCCTTAGTTATCCGTGATGGTGAGAAGAAGAACATCAATGCTGAAGAAGTTGTTGTTGGAGATCTTGTGGAAGTCAAGGGTGGTGACAGAATTCCTGCTGATCTGCGTATAATTTCTGCTCATGGATGCAAGGTGAAGACATTATAAAAAATGGTGAAATGTTGTTTTTTTGAACGTGACACATTTATCCTTCCATGTTTGCAAGGATTTAAAAAAGATCGCTTCCTTTTTTTAGGTGGACAACTCCTCCCTCACTGGTGAATCTGAGCCCCAAACTCGTACCCCTGATTTCTCCAATGAAAACCCTCTGGAGACAAGAAACATTGCGTTCTTCTCTACCAACTGTGTTGAAGGTACAAAATAAGAAGTTTGTGTTTAGTAAGGCACAAGTGAAGGTATCTTCATTTGAACTGGTTGTGCTTGCAGGTACTGCCAGGGGGATTGTCATCAACACTGGTGACCGCACTGTCATGGGTCGAATCGCCACTCTTGCTTCTGGTCTTGAAGTGGGTCGAACTCCAATCTCCATTGAGATTGAGCATTTCATTCACATCATCACTGGTGTCGCTGTCTTCCTGGGTGTGAGCTTCTTTATTTTGTCCTTAATCCTGGGCTACAGTTGGCTAGAAGCTGTCATCTTTTTGATTGGTATCATTGTCGCCAATGTGCCAGAGGGTCTTTTGGCAACTGTTACTGTAAGTGCCACCTGGAATCGTACATTCAACTTCTACAGTTAATATCAACTATGACTTAGAATGAAGATGGTGCACTGGTTGTTATATGTTCAGAACCTTTGTTTTTCATTTCTAGGTGTGTCTGACTTTGACCGCCAAACGCATGGCAAAGAAGAACTGTCTGGTGAAGAATCTTGAGGCTGTGGAGACTCTCGGTTCAACGTCCACCATCTGCTCAGACAAGACTGGAACTTTAACCCAGAACCGAATGACTGTGGCTCACATGTGGTTTGACAACCAGATTCATGAAGCAGACACCACAGAGAATCAGAGTGGAACTTCGTTTGACAGGAGTTCAGCTACATGGGGGGCCCTTGCACGTGTCGCTGGCCTGTGCAACCGTGCTGTCTTTCTTGCTGATCAAGAAAATGTTCCAATTCTGAAGGTCTTTTTTTGATACTTGATGGTAGTCCAAATTTGATGGTAGCCCAATTAGTATTAAAGTAATCTTTTAACCTGGGGGATGAAATATTGACAATGAGCAACCACCCATAACACCCTAGCACTGTGCCAAAACCACTCTGAGCACCTTTGCAACTGCACATAGCAACACCCTGACAACCCTCCACAACACCCTTGAATTGTGCCAAAACCACTTACAGTCCCTTAGCAACCCCCCACAAAACCCTAGAATTGTGCTAAAACCACTGACGGCACCTTATCAACTCCACATAGCAACAGCCTGGCATTGTGGCAGCAAGTTCTGCACTGAAAGACATCACTCAAATTTTGTTGAGAAAAACATTTGTGAATGCTGCCATCAGGGAGCTGTTGACTAGCTAGTAAGCTGTGTTTGTCTGCTTGTTCTCAGTTCTGCTCTTTGCCTCTGGGGATTTTTGAGCCCCTTGCTCTCCAGAGCCTCTCACTAGAACACACTGTTCTCCTGTAAACACCCTGTCAGTTCTGCCTTGTTTTGTAATGGGACTAGTTTGTTGGAGAGTTACCTCATATTCAAGAGCCATTTTCCTTGCCTTGCTAAAACCTTAAGCAGTCTGTGTATGTTGTGTTTCCCACAAATCAAGTGTTTGTTGGCCATGTTATAATTTTTTTTATAACCATGTAGCATTCTTACATTTTGTTTGTTGTTGCTGCTGACAGAGAGACGTTGCTGGAGATGCTTCAGAGTCTGCTCTTCTGAAGTGTATTGAGCTCTGCTGTGGTTCTGTAAAGGAGATGAGAGAGAAGTACACAAAGATTGCTGAGATCCCTTTCAACTCCACCAACAAATACCAGGTACCTGATCTCTCACTTACGTTGCAAAACCTTAAAGAAATCCTTAGATGAATTTCAGATTTTTTAAACTATTTTCTCTATGGGCTTTTTAGCTTTCCATCCATAAGAACCCCAATACATCTGAAAGCAAACAACTTCTGGTGATGAAAGGAGCTCCTGAGAGAATTCTGGACAGGTGCACCTCGATTTTGATCCAAGGAAAGGAGCAGCCCCTTGATGATGAGATGAAGGATGCCTTCCAGAATGCCTACTTGGAACTTGGTGGTCTGGGAGAAAGAGTACTTGGTAATCTTACACTTTCTGATTGCAAACTGTCAGCCTCAGGTTCACGCTTCTTAACCTTATCTCTTTAACTCTGTGTTTGTCGCGTCTTGACAGGTTTCTGCCACTTTAACCTTCCTGACGAACAGTTTCCTGAAGATTTTCAGTTTGACACTGATGAGGTGAACTTTCCAACTGAGAACCTTTGTTTCATTGGCCTCATGTCAATGATTGACCCCCCTCGTGCTGCTGTACCAGATGCTGTGGGCAAGTGCAGAAGTGCTGGAATCAAGGTGTGTCTGTCTCTTAATAACTGTCTTTTGATCTTCATCTGTTACGCTAAAGCAACAACCACAAGACTGTTATATAATTTGACATACTCAAGAATCTAGATTCTGATTCAAAAGCTGCTCTTGTAGGTTATCATGGTGACTGGTGATCATCCAATCACGGCCAAAGCCATTGCCAAGGGAGTTGGTATCATCTCTGAGGGCAATGAGACTGTTGAAGACATTGCTGCTCGTTTGAACATTCCTATTAATGAGGTCAACCCAAGGTAACAGGTTCTTCTGTTTGAATGTTATAATTGGCCAGTTTTTGAAAGCCATCTGGTTTTTCATCTCATCTCATGTCTTTGAAGAGATGCTAAGGCTTGTGTCATCCATGGTGGTGACCTGAAGGATCTGACCCCAGAGCAGTTAGATGATTTATTAAAACACCACACAGAGATTGTGTTTGCCAGAACTTCTCCTCAACAGAAACTGATTATCGTTGAAGGCTGCCAGAGACAGGTTAGTCTTCAAATCCTCCAAAACCTCACCAGCTCATTTTTATAACTGATGTGTGCCTGGCCCAGTTCAACACAAGTTTCCAGCATCTAGTCAAAGTGAACTTTATTGTCAATCTGACCATGTAACAGTAATTACACAGAGGATTGAAATTGCGTTCCCCCAAACTCCAAATGTGCAGCTATTAATATAACACAACAACATATAACAAAAGTGCAGACAGACATCATCAAATAAGCAATAAACACAAAATATACAGACAGACAGTGGGGCATATAACATTTTGCACAATGTGCTTGAAGTGTGCTTAAAGTAATATCTACCTATGCTATTTGTACCTGTGAATATTTTGCTCAAAAGACAATCTCAGCCAATCAGAACAGTGGGCCAGTGACATTTCAGTATGTGCAGAATGACACGCATGTATTCCTTTATCATGTCATGACAGTGTTGTGTAAGATGCATTGCTATTTGTCCACAGGGAGCCATTGTAGCAGTAACAGGTGACGGTGTGAATGATTCTCCTGCTCTGAAGAAGGCTGATATTGGTGTGGCTATGGGCATTGCTGGATCTGATGTATCCAAACAGGCTGCTGACATGATCCTTCTGGATGACAACTTTGCCTCCATTGTCACTGGAGTAGAAGAAGGTGGAACTCATTGGAAAAATACCCAGCACTTCATGCTGCTTTGCCAAATTAGTAGTTGTGTCCTGATGAGCTTTTCTTATGTTCCTTGACTAGGTCGTCTGATCTTTGACAACCTAAAGAAGTCCATTGCCTACACGCTGACTAGTAACATTCCTGAGATTACCCCCTTCCTCCTCTTCATCATTGCCAACATCCCTCTACCTTTGGGCACTGTCACCATCCTCTGTATTGATCTGGGAACTGACATGGTAAGCACAACACGTTTCACTAGTAGGATGATTGTTCTTCGTTTTGTTGTCACACATTCCTCTTTCCTGTCTTCAAGGTTCCTGCCATCTCATTGGCCTATGAAGCTGCTGAGAGTGACATCATGAAACGCCAACCCAGAAACCCCAAGACGGACAAACTTGTAAACGAGAGGCTTATTAGCATAGCATATGGTCAGATTGGTAAGGCCCTGGATTCTTCAGTGCAAACTATATCACAAAATTATTTTAAAGACCAGTAACATTTGGGTGCACAAAGTAACTGAAGTCCAAACCGAGTCTTCATACATGTATCCAGTTTAGAGTTCTAAAGTTCTTGACCCAGTCAGGTCATTCGTTATGCTTTCCTCGACAGGTATGATTCAGGCTCTTGCTGGGTTTTTCACATATTTTGTTATACTGGCTGAAAACGGGTTTCTTCCCTCCAAATTGTTGGGTATTCGAGTGTTATGGGATGACAAGTATGTCAATGATCTGGAGGACAGTTACGGCCAGCAGTGGGTGAGTGTTTTCTGTTATCCAGCGGCCTTTTCAATTATTTCTTTTTCCAGCAAAATCTAAATCTCATGTTGTTGGCTTCCTCAGACATATGAGCAGAGAAAGATTGTGGAGTTCACGTGTCACACAGCGTTCTTCACCAGTATAGTGATTGTACAGTGGGCTGATCTGATCATCTGTAAAACCAGGAGAAACTCCGTTTTCCAGCAGGGAATGAAGTGAGTATAGACGGATCTGATTCGGTCTGGTTAATGAAGAGGATGAGGGCTTACGTCACTGCTGTTCTTTACAGGAATAAGATTCTCATCTTCGGTCTGTTTGAGGAAACTGCTCTTGCAGCATTTCTGTCCTACTGCCCGGGCATGGACGTGGCTTTGAGAATGTACCCACTCAAGTAAGTCTCTTCAGTCATGGTCAAGGCCCAGTGTGTTGAATAGGTTTTCAGAGGGAATGTTTGTGTTACTGCAGTTTGAAATCACTGTAGTATAGAAATATTGTAATCGATTTATCTCCTCTAGACCCAACTGGTGGTTTTGCGCCTTCCCATACTCGCTCCTCATCTTTATTTATGATGAAATCCGTAAGCTTATCATTCGACGCAGCCCAGGAGGTGAGAGAACAGTCAACAACAAAGATCAGTTTTATTTATGTAGTCACGTAACATTATAAAGCTGTTCCAAAACCAGCGTTATAATCAAAATCAAATTTCAAAATGCTGTGTGCATGGGCATCTAAAGCAGTATTCCCACTAACAAAGAGTTTCGTTGGAAATGATCGACATGTATAAAATATCACTTATAATCAATTTCTCATCTTCTTCCACTATCTTGAATTTTGTTTTGCACTCTAATGCATTGTAATGCATTCTGGGATTGCATTTTTCATGAAGATTTGATATGCTGCCTTATAGGACGCCTCATTTTGACCAACATCTAGGGCACAATAATGTTTCCACATTCTTACGATGCCTTAAAGTGTTGTCTAGAAAGGCAGCTCACTAAGATTTGGAACAGTGTTGCTGTTTGTTTTCACTTTAGCTGCAGATGAATGTTTAAGCATACAGGATGTACACAATACACACATGCAAACTGAACTAATTTGACTGTATTTTTGTTCTAGGTTGGGTGGAGAGAGAGACTTATTATTGAAACATCCCGTCTGCATCACACACGTTTACTTGCATGGTTGACTTGCTGCTCGGGGTCTTAACATTAGTAATCTGGATGTTTTTATATAGGGAATGCTTGATTCGTGAACCAAGACATTGCGTGCCTTGTTTCTGAAGCCGGACCAATTTTATACATGTTTTTAAAAGTGTCTATTAAAATAAACTTGCAGTCAGGTCCCTCGTTTTGTGTCTATGTTTTAATTAATTTACACATTTGTTTGGAGCTTGAGAGCACGACAGGAATGCTGATGTTTGTCTGGACCTCCAGTTTTACTTTACAACATTTGCCATGGTAACCACAGTTTCCACATGTACACCATTGTTAACATTGATTATATTAGCCATCGATGAATGTGAGGTTCCATAACTTAACGACAATTTATAATGTTATTGCAGTAATTTTTTTTACCATGTTAAATCTTGTAAGGGGCATGACAGAAGTTTCCACTAATAATGCTTAAAAACAAAAGATTCAAAAACAGGAAAGTGATATCATGCTAGTTACCTCTGCTAATCTTCTTTCCATTTAACAGCCTCATTTAGTGAAACATGAATTAGGTTACAGTACGTTAGCCTCCCAGATGAGAGTGACTTTACAACAGAGACCCTGCTGAGATCTGCCTGGAAATATATCCATTCCAGATTCAGCTAAAGTATCAAACATCACAGCCAGCAGAGAATGATTATATCCTGAGACGGCAGCCCATGTTGTTTATTGGTTATTTAAATGGCCTAAAAGAAATAAATATACACATTGAGTGTACACAATACACATTGAAAATATGCATTTTGAGTAATATGCAGTATGAATACTTCTCTGGCATAATATTCAAATCAAATGTCAGTGTTTCCTGTTCACACTGCTCTGGTGTAAAGCCACTGTTGGGTAATATTGTAAGACAAGTGAGGTTATAAAACTGATAACCAACTAAATTTAATGCTTAGAACATCCAGATGATTACTAGAAATTTCTTACAGCGGTTATAAAAATTGTCCCTGAAGCTGATGCAGCTGTTTAGCTGGATGAGGCCTCAGGTTAACAGCTCACCAGCCGCCGAGGCTGTGCTGGGAAAATGTAAGGGGTGGGGCTGCAGTCAGAGACAGGTCGTTGGGATGAGCTTGAATATTTTCAAGTCATTTGCTGTTGTGATCATGCAATGCTAACAGCTACTTTTCATCTATTTAGATTTTTTGAAGTTTAATTGACTGTAATTAACTCAATTTATTCTATTGCACTCACAAAAGTTTTTACTAAAGTCAATAACAAGCATTATCAGAGTTTACAAACATCCGTTTAACCTGCTGAGCTCAGGTTGTGCGTTTCCTTAGCGGCACAAGTTTATGACGAGCTATTTGCTTCTTTACCCTCAACTATTCTATTATTTCCATGACATACAAAGTCTAAAGTGATTTGCAAGAGCACTTTTAAACTAGTAATGTGTTAGTTGTGCTCTGTTTCAAGTCGAAGTTGTTCATTAGTGGTCAAAGGGTGAATCTTACACATTAACAGTTTACAACTAAAATAAATACAGTACTGTGCAAAATTTTAGGCAGGTGTGAAAAAAAAATGCTGTAAACTGAGAATGCTTTTAAAAATGGATGTGTTAAGAGTTTATTTATCAATTAACAATGCAGTGAATAAGAAGAGAAACCGAAATCAAGCAAACAAACTGCCTTCTGCTACAGCCAAATATTTCAAATTTTGACTCATCAGTCCAGAGCACCTGCTGCCATTTTTCTGCACCCCAGTTCCTATGTTTTTGTGCATATTGGAGTCGCTTGGCCTTATTCTTATTTTCTTTTTGGCTGCAACACTTCCATGAAGACCACTTCTGGTCAGACTTCTTCGGACAGTAGATGGGTGTATTTGGATCCCGCTGGTTCCTGCCAGTTGTGAGTTGATGGCACTGCTGGCCATCTTCAGAGTTCGAGGGGAAATAGGCTTAATGCATTTTTCATCTGTTGCACTAAAGTTTCCTTGGCCGACTACGTCTACGATCCTCAACTTTGCCAGTTTCTTTGTACTTTTTCAAAACACCTTGAACAGCACATCTTGACACCCCAGTCTGCTTTGAAATCTTTTGGTGTATTACCGCCACCAACTGAACTGGAGTGTTGAGCGACAATGAGAAGGATTAAATAATAATAATAATAAAAAATTTACTAATAATTATATTCTCCTGAGGTTCCCCGTGTCTACTATATATCTTATCATTCTTCTGAATTTTCTATTGCCTAATATTAATTCTAATGTCATATTATTTGCACCTTCTGTTTGTATCTTTGTTTCCAGCATCCGTCTCTTTTTATTATATGCTCTACATTGTAATAAAATATGCGCCACTGTTTCAAATTCGCCACAAAATCTACATAAGCCAGTGGGAAGCTTCCTGATTTTATGCAAGTTTCCATTTAAGGTTGAATGTCCTAATCTTAATCGTGTTATTGTTACTTCTTCTATTCTTTTAAAGTCACTTCCAGTCTTCTTATTTTGTAATCCTACTTTCTTTTTGGATATTATACAGATGTCTACCTGTTTTCTCCATATCCCATTTATGTTGGCAAGATTTAACAATGGCTTGCTTTATAATTGTCTTTGCTTCTGCTTTACTGATTTTTACATCAATTTCTACATTATTTTTATTCAATGATCTTTTAGCATGTTTATCTGCCATTTCATTTCCATCTATTCCAACATGTGCTGGGACCCATAAAAATGAAACAACCCTGTCATGAGCATGTATTCTATATAGCAGTTGCATTATTTCTATAATAATGTCTGCAGTTCGACTGACCTTCTTAAAGCCGCCAGTGAATCGGAGCATAACACTGCTTTCTTAATCTGAGTCTCTTCCATTGTAAAGCTATGACAACAGCAGTCAATTCTGTAGTAAATACAGATGAGTGGTCTGGTGTTCTTTATGTAATAATTACTTCTTGGTGTGGTATAACTATTGCTATTCCTGTCTTATTGTATTCTGGATCTTTTGAACCATCTGTATAAATTTGTACATCATCAAAGTACATTTGTTCCATATAATGATTTACTTCATTTATTGCACCACTATTCGATTTTTCCACTTTTAATAAATACAGGTCTATTGCAGGCATTTTAAATAACTACGGTGAGTTTGGCTGTTCCTCACACACAGTTTTAAGCTCCTACACAGCTGTTTCTGTTTCAGTTAATGACTGTTTTAATCTACATGTGAAACTGATGATCATTAGCACCTGTTTGGTATAATTCATCGATACACACCTGACTGTAATCCTATAAAAGCCTGACTTTGATAGAGGAATTGATGCTGTTTTGAAGGCAAAGGCACCAAATATTGATTTGATTTAGATTTTCCTTTTGTTTGATCACTTTGCATTTTCTAAATTGATTAAAAAAACTATTATTAGTTATATTTTTAAAGCATTCTCAGTTGACAGCATTTTTTCACACCTGCCTAAAACTTTTGCACAGTACTGTATATTGTGCATTAAGAAAAAGAATATTTAGGGACCATTGCGATGATTTTTTTTTTTTTTGTTTTTTAATGTCATTAATTTTCTTTGGATATTTGGCAGTGAAATATGACCTGGATTTCTTTATCAGATCCACCCAACACTGGACATCCACTAAACCAGCACTGACATTCTGAATGACTGCAATGTGGCAGAATAGCCGCGCTATGCTATTGGTTGCAATCAGTTGTACAGACTCTTGATTAAGCGTTCCAACGTTTTTCCCTCATCACTGAAAGCAGAGAACTTGAATTGATCTGCAGGGGTTGGACAGAGATCAGAGGTCAGTGCAGGAAGTGTTTTAAGTGACTGTAGAAATGAGTGTGAAACCAGTGACCTGGAGTGGGAGGATCCTGTAATTAGGGGGTCAGTTGTTCTGTTTGTACGAACCATGTTTGTTCATGTTCTGTGTGCATGATTTCTGCATGACTTTTAAAGACTATGCATTTAAAATGCAGGTTGTTCTCTGGTGTATTTGAAACTTTCGGTCTGTTGACGAGTGAAAACCATTTCTAAGAGACTGCAAACAAACCCTTCAGACCAGCAGAGACACCAGCTTTAGTGTTTGTTGCACTCTTAACAATAGACTGACATGCATGTGCAAAATGTAGAAATTTAGAACGATTTTGGAGAAAAATGGAAGCATTAAAAATGGAGCTTGTTGATCATTTAAGGCTAATAACGTGCTGTATATGCTGATTTAACTGTGACTGTATTCTGAGAATGATGACTGTTATGATGAACCAATAAAGCAAGACTTTCTACTGTCCTCTGCAAGTCTTTCCTGTGGCTGTTTCATTGCAAGTTTATGAGGTTTGTGAATGTGGGCAATCGCTGGAGTCCCTGGAGCTTCATCCACAGTCATTTTACTAATGCACGTTTCCCACTTTTCCTGAGAGCTTCAATGGAGTGTGTCAGAGTCTGCGATTAGAGTTTATGGCACATTTTATCATCCAGCTAAACTGTGTCCCAACTGCCCCTTAAAAATGAACTGCAAACCTCCACAAACCAAATGATTTGAAGAACCATTTCCACACAGATGGTAGAGGATGTATAAACGTTTATTATGCGCTGAGGTTCGTTTAATCACTAACCCTAAAAAGAAACGGTTACAGTGATGATTGTCTGTTAATGTGAGAAGCATCGTTTGTGATCAGGGGTTTAATTAAGACATGATGGTGAAGATATTAATGCATGTAAATACCATAGAGCAACAGTGACAGTGTCAGGTTTAAATGTCTGCCATTAACAGCAATAAAACAAACATCAGGCTTGTCTGAATGACCAACATCTGAGACTTTTGAGCAACAAACCCATTTGGAAAAGGCCATAAATATACAGCTGCAAAACTCTTAAAAAGAATGTACACATCATGGATCCTAACGATGCATACAGGGTGCAGTGTTTCTTTTAAGCTCCCTTTGTTTTGATTAAAACGCCTGAACGTGAATTATACAGAAAATGAGTTTACAAGATCTATGAGGTCCAAAGTAATCTATGAAACTGTTTGTGTTGGAACATCAGCAGAGAAAAACGTGTAACCTGTAGTGAGTTTAGAAGATTCAGCTGCAGACCTCGATCACACTTCTGAAAGATGAACTGGAGTATTGAAATTGGGACTAGGCAAAAGTTCTCATGAAGTGATCAGTCATCTTCAACATCACATGTGAGGAATGAAGCGTTTAATCAACATCCTGATTTCTACAAATCATCTCGTGTCAGAGAGACGTGCAGCCGTGAATCAGACAAACAGAAACACTAACAAATGTGATACACTGAAGTCTAACATCAACCGTACAATGGAAACTGATTTGATGCTTTGACCATGTCCTGTGATTGGAGGACAGAGGCTTGATTTAATGAACACAGTTATGCTTTAGTGCTAATTACACGGCCTGCACAAGCCGTCTGAATTTTCAATGAGCAGTTCCTTTTCATGTAAACAAACACACAAGTTCTTACAGCTGATGTGTTCTCTGCCCACACTGAGCCCTGCAGATCATGATGTCAAAAACACGCCTGACTCATATTCCACCCCAACATCAAAAGAAAGAAACAGGCAATTATCTTTTGCTTGCTAAATTTAATTAATGATGTTTCGTTTGATTTAAATGATAAGTACGACCCCCTCATTTGTCATGCAATTCACAGAAAATTGATTATAAAAAATGATTATATAATACATCATTTAAAATGACACTACAGGGTTTAATACTTTACCTCTTTGAGTGTAATGCTTTAAAAAGTTACAGCGTTACAGTAACAAGATTCTAATGAGAATCATAACTGTAATTTTCTGCAAACTTCATTTGTAAGATTCCTGAAGCAGAAAAAAACACAAACCCTGGAATGTGACCACGAAACAGGTTTTCTTTACTAACACATTTAAATAATTCATTCACAAACAGATTTATATCTTTGCTAATTTCAGCTGGTAAAGACGTGAGGAGCTCACCAATGTCATTCAGTGGGAGTCACTTCTGAGCAGTGTCTTAGTTTTAGTGTCTTAGTTTAGTGTCTTAGTTTAGTGTCTTAGTTTAGTGTCTTAGTTTTAGTGTCTTAGTTTAGTGTCTTAGTTTTAGTGTCTTAGTTTTAGTGTCTTAGTTTTAGTGTCTTAGTTTAGTGTCTTCGTTTTAGTGTCTTAGTTTAGTGTCTTAGTTTAGTGTCTTAGTTTTAGTGTCTTAGTTTAGTTTCTTAGTTTAGTGTCTTAGTTTAGTGTCTTAGTTTTAGTGTCTTAGTTTAGTGTCTTAGTTTTAGTGTCTTAGTTTAGTGTCTTAGTTTTAGTGTCTTAGTTTAGTGTCTTAGTTTAGTGTCTTAGTTTAGTGTCTTAGTTTAGTGTCTTAGTTTTAGTGTCTTAGTTTAGTGTCTTAGTTTAGTGTCTTAGTTTTAGTGTCTTAGTTTTAGTGTCTTAGTTTAGTGTCTTAGTTTTAGTGTCTTAGTTTAGTGTCTTAGTTTAGTGTCTTAGGAAGCTGTTTTCATTTTAAAGGTGGAATGAAATGTGATTTTTGGAGCATTTCCAGGTGCTGCTGGGGCAGTAAAAGCACACAAAGGGAATCTAAGAGCTGTTGAGGGTCTGAAGATTATGATGAACATTCAACACCATTTATTTCTTTCTCATCCTAAAGACTCAGAACCTGCCTACATAGACAACTGCCTAACTGAAATAAACCCTCATCGGTGACTGATCTGAAGCACACTACATAGGTGGAAATCATATGAGTAGACAATCTCTCACCATTAATTCCAAATAGTTTCTCAGCATTTTTCTAGGCTAATGTTAAAATCTAGAATAAAAAACACAAATTGTACATAAATATCGGCTAAAACTGTTTTATTTTGATCTGTTTTGGTGATACTTTTTCACTCACACTTTCACTAGGTTATGCAGCTAAAGTTTTGAGTTTAGCTGAGAGTTTTGATGATAATTTTGTAATGAAAAAGATGAAGCGTCAGTGCTTTTGTTCAATGACTAAAGCCAGAATTGCTCTTGTTGCTTTGATGATCTCCGCTCTTTGTTCCAGGCTACTTATAATCTCATGACACTGAAATGAAGTTGGTCATATGAGCTGGTGGACAATAAAGCCAGGGGAGATGTGATTCTCACCAGGAGCAGTTCAGAGATGGTGAGAACCATAAAAAGGCCCACAGATCGTTCTGCAGAAAGAAAAGACACAGAGAAGATTTAGACAGCAATGAGATGGAAAGCAAAGGGAGGCTTTTTTTATCTTCTGCCTCTCAGATGTTTCACAGTGTGTTCTGATAGTCCATGACTTGACTTTAAGATTTTAAAAACCAGAATGATCTGAGGAATATGATATTTATGTTATATCTCTACACTCTGTCAACTATTGGATATTTTATGAGAAGCATCTTACACATAGTTTATAACTAAATGAGAAATAACCACATTACGTCTCCAGAGCTATATAAACTAGCATCATCTGAGCAATAAATATTTTTTCTGCTGCTATTGGTGAAACCAACACTCAGCAATAAAGCATTAAAATACAGAAAGCCAACAGAAAAATGTCCTAAAAAATCACATTCCCACAGCATAATGTGAAAGTTCTGTGATGATTGCCCAAAATCGAATTATTGCTCATTCTGAAACTCCTGGTGAGTCATTTGTAAGGTTCCTACATTCATAAATCTAAACCAAGTGAAGATGTTGGGGGGGTTTATGGTGTTTTGCTAAAGTGATCAAGAAACTGCCTGAAATGATGCTGGATGTTTCTTACACATTGTCATGAAGTGAATCAGGACAATTCTGCACCAAAGTATCAGTGATCATAAAAACGACATGAGTCCATGTGTGCCACTGATATTTTATTAAACACCCTCAGTCCTCATATTGCTCCTCATGTGTGTGACGACACACACACACGTTTGTACAGCTATCTTTGTTATTGACACAATAGAATCTCTAGCCCCTTTCCTCTAACCTTAACCTAATTCAAACCCTAAAACCAAGTCTTAACCCTCAAACAGCCCTTTAAAGGGGTGTCAGAAAGGGGTCTCCTCACTCTGATGGTAAAACTGGTCACACTGGTCCTCACAAAGATAGCTGTGTGTACACACACACAATTAATGGGAGACAGTCAAGAATGTGAATATTGCTAAAACGTGCTAAAGATGCAACAATTCGGCCTGACAAACTGAGTTATTTGTGAAGAATAGAATTATAGAACAGAAGAATTTTAAGAAGTCATTGTTGAAGAATCGTGACATTATATTGTCTATGATTATAGGGAGTTTATGTAAGAAAATGAGAGCAATCTGTAGAGATCTCGATGACAGATGCTTTCTGGGATGTTCTGGGTGGTGGCTAGGACTTCACTTGGCAGTTGCTATAGTGATCTCAGTGATGAACATGAAGCCCTCAGATTCAGCTGCACCACTGACACGCTCAGTCCACCGTTGTGAGAACAGCATTATGTAAATGTTGTCATGTTCAGTCAGGATTGTGATAGGTTAAAAACAACATCATTTGGTATCAAATAAAAGTTTGAGACACTGTTGAGATCTCTTTTGAAGGTATGGACACTTTTTGGAGGTTACTGCTTATTCATTAGTGGTGCTTGTTGAGACAATAATCATTTCTATTTTGTTTTCATTTAGAATTAGTAAAGCAAACTAAACACAAACTACTGTATATACAGAGACCAAAATATGACAACATACGAGTTGACTGATGACTGATTTATCTTGAGCCAGAACACAATCACCCAGCAACCAGCCAGAACACCTTAGCAACCACACAGCAATGTCCTGGCAACCACCAACCACACCCTAGCAACATGGCAGTGAGTTTTGCATGAGCACCACTGACAGTTTGTAAAGAAAGTAGAAGTAGAACTGAACACTGTTTATCTGACACCCACAGCAGAAACTGCACAACTGCCATAATGCTTCTTCTTGCCTATTTCACTAAAAGCTTTTTTTCACAGTCCAAGTCAATCTTGTGGTGCAAACACAACCAGCTGACTGTAGATTATCCACAGACCCTCCCCTCGCTCGGGACCGCCCGCCGCGTGCTGCACTGCACTGACTGCAGAGAAGGGCGTTAGTTCTCCTCGATGGACCGATGCAGCACAAGATCTCTGATCCCGAGAGACGCAGAAGTGCAGCTCACGCTGGTGATGATGTATGAGATAAAACTGCAACAGCTGCACTGCAGCGTCACTCAGACACAACAGTCTCAACCTCACACAGCACAAAAACATTCCCATAACGTCTGTAAGAAACGTTTTGGTTTATAAAAGAGCTCTTGTGTTACCCTTAAACAATAAATCATATATACTACATGAAAGAGGAGGGAATGAGTTTCATTGTCATAAAAAGAATCCTTCAATAAAACTCTTTTAACAGAGAGAGATCTTTAATGTATCACTGTCATAAGTGTATAAGAGACATCTTTTCCAAACTTCTGTCATTTATTATAGTACATTAAAGATTTCTGCTGTTTGACTCGTACTGCAAAACCTCTGAACAAACTTGGTTTTGAAATACTGGCTTTAAAGATTAAAGGATTAGAAAAGGCCCAATATGTCAAGGTCTGTCTTATTACAAGGTCTGTCACTCGTCTCTATTAATTTCAAACACGCGGTCATGATTTTGATATGAGGAGAACATATCAAACAACATATCAAGCAACTGAATTTCAGATCTGCTCTGTCAGCATTTGTTGACACCAAGAGCTCACAGATGACACATAGAAACAAAAAACACTCACAGATTGCTCTTTAATAGCTCATGAGACATACTGGAGATCTAAATGAAACAAACATATAAATGAGTCAATGATGAGAGAGTTAAAGTGCAGAGCTTCTCCTGTCATCTCCTGTGGGGCAAATGTTCATACGTCAACAGTATGTAACTGTGTAACATGATTCTGTGATTTTTGTACAGAAAGACAAGCAGCACTTTTCAGAAGCTTTAGAACATTACCCGTTACATTACCATCATAATCAGACACATTATCATTTAAATCATTATTTTGACATTTTCTGAAGAAAATGTAAGTGGTTGTCAAGACTTGTTGCTATGCAGTTGCAGTATTGCAGTTGCTTGTTCTGCGTGGTTGCTAGGGTGTTCTTGGTGGTTGCCTACTTACCCAAATAATATAATCCTCCAAGTCTTTATAATAATCTCATTTAAAACAATCATTTTAAACTATTATCTAACAGAAGAAATGATTTTTTGATCCTCGAGACCACCACCTCCCACCTCTTCTCATATGACTGTGAACAACTGAACAGTTCCTAAAGATTGCAAAACATTTCACACAATCTGCCCAGACTGTCTCCATGTACTTTATCATGTTTATTTCAGTCATAACATCACAGAGAGTTTAAATGAGGGACAGAATTATATTCTCCTTTATTGCCAGGGAAAGTTTAAACTAAATTAGCTGGTGACTGGCATTCAAACCAAAATAACTTTCAAATCTATCTTCACCTGCAGCTGGATTGCATTTGACAACTAAAAGCTATAATTAATTTCTTCATATGTTTGTTTGGTTTGTCAAGTCACAAATCTTACAGTTAGTGTATTGAGCTGTCTGCTCCAACTCCAGCAAAGATGGTCAAAGTCTGAGAAAATTCAGTTTTTACCATGAATGAGAACAGAAAATACAAAATAAGTTCTTAAGATCAAAAGCCTGTTTTCATTTTTTTCAGGAGGTGATATCCAAAATATTTCAAAACATTATTGTAGTACATATTCTTATTAATATTGAATAATGAGCCTTCTGTCACTCATGTGCACTGAATCATTTACACACAAACACAAATAAAGGAGGATTTTCCTGGTCATTTAAAAACAGTGAGAATAGATCATAAACGACTCAAAGTTATTGATTGATCTGATTGTTTTCATTGAAGTCACACGTCAGATGGCAGAAATGATGCATCAATCATTTAGATGGTAGTTTGAGTTTAACAGATGTAGTTTCTAAGACTTAAAACGCCAATTGGATCAAGATGCAGAAAGAAACACAATGAACTGGACACGTGTGCCGTAATCCACAGATTCATTCTTTTATCCAGCGCTGAGCTGTCTGTTAAACATGACTGTGGGCTTCAGCGCCACCTGCCGGACAAACGAGTTACTATTGCTGAGAAATAACGAGCTGTGATTGTGTTACTTTTTAAACAAAACTCAAAACGTCATTTTTTTCAGCATACTACATTTAAAGACATTTTAGTGAAATACCATCTGTATGTGTAAATATTACACGGTTATGTTTTTTATGCTTGTTCAAGCAAGCAGAAACGATGACTGTATAAAGTTCTTCAGCCAATAACAGTTTACAGGCGGTGGGCCATTAAGATCACAGTTAACTTACACAAACACTTAAACAGCCTCTGATAAACCTCCTATTACTGTCTGTCATGTGATAATGTGAGTCTAGTAACTCTCAAATGCAGTACAGTCACATTACTTCTGATATTCATTCTTCTTTTGCCGATAACATTTCATGCTTAAAATGACTTGAGACTAAACAGAAATCAACAATCACAGAGTAATAATAATTATTTTATACAGTGAATTGACGCGTGAACTTTATAACATGAATGTATTTAAACACATTAGTCATCCTTCATCACTGCACGATCACCTTGAAGGGAAACATTTCTTTATACAGTTTATTATAATGCAGAAATTATGAATAAACAATTACAAGTATTGTATAACCACAATCTTTGCAGAAGAGACAGAATTGAGGAAAAGGTTTCAGGAAGAGGTTAGGAGATTTAGACTTCTCAGTACATGTCATAGTTTTCTTTTGGAACAAACCTTGTTTGATTTGTCTTCAAAACTCCCAATTCTCAGAAGAGTTTGGATTGTGAAGAACAGCTTCCGTCATTCTCTTCTCAGAAGCCTGAAACGTCTGGCATCAGTAAACAGGTTGTAAGACAAAGAAAACGAAAACACACAAGCTGTTTAAAGCAGTTTATTTTCTAAATACTGCTTTTGTCTTTCTTTGGCATGTCATTGTCATGACCAGAGCAAGCAGACATTCAGCTGATCTTAGCGTTATCACAAGCCATAATTTAGTTTTTGCGATATTATTTTAAAACCTACCAAAAAGCAACAGTTTTATATTGTACATGCTTGTACGGGTCAACATTTCAACTGTCCAGTAAATAGATAATATATCGCTATCACATATTCAAATAATAACATTACACTAACAATTAATCAATGGTGTGAAACAAATCTTTTTCTTTAGGGTTATTTCTTAAATGATTATAACCTGAACATTGGAGATGAGCAGGTCTGTAAATATTACGTCTGTACGACAGCTGGATAATCTCCTTCACTCTTCCTGTTTCTGAAAGCTACATTATTAGCTATTCCTTTGTCTGATGTTCATCATTAAACATTCTGAAATGAAAAAGTAAAATCAACATATTTCTTAAAATGGCAAGAAAAAAATCTAAATTATTTATCTGAATTCTGAGTATTACAACAGTATGTCTGCTAAGTCATGAACCGCCTACTTCACTATATTTCTACTCTCCTAACACAGGTTAGACAGGTTAAACCACCGTATCATGATATCCCATGTTAATAAGTAACAGACATTTATTAGAAACAAATAAAACAAAGTAAAAAAATAACAAATTGACTTCAAATATCAAACATGGGGAAAAGCAACCCTGCAGCAAATACACTGAACTCAGCACAACCCACAGCTTTAGAACTCAGCACAACCCACAGCTTCAGAACTCAACACAACCCACAGCTTCAGAACTCAACACAACCCACAGCTTCAGAACTCAGCACAACCCACAGCTTCAGAACTCAGCACAACCCACAGCTTCAGAACTCAACACAACCCACAGCTTCAGAACTCAGCACAACCCACAGCTTCAGAACTCAACACAACCCACAGCTTCAGAACTCAACACAACCCACAGCTTCAGAACTCAGCACAACCCACAGCTTCAGAACTCAACACAACCCACAGCTTCAGAACTCAACACAACCCACAGCTTCAGAACTCAACACAACCCACAGCTTCAGATGAAAGCAGAACATTTAGGCAGAGTGGTGTAAACCGTGAGAGCAAGAGTCATATAATAACTGATTTATCTTTTGAACGTTTGAGGTTCAGCTCGGAAGGACCAAACCAGCAGACTGACACATGGGTGATGGCTGCATTAAACATAAGGATAATAAAACAGTAGAACACACATTTTCTTCATAAACATCATCCATAAAAGGATAATGAAAGTTTTTATCTAAAGAATGAAACAAGTAAAAACAATCATGATTTTAAGTTCTTCTATATGCTGACTCATCAGTGATCTGAACTCGCACCTGAATTACTTCAAAATATGAAGTGAATAATGATGTTACAACCACAATCTGAAGTTAAATGCTCTTCAGCTTCACAAGTAGCAAACATGAACTGACTGCATGTAGAGCAGGGATGGGCAACTTTGATAATGACGAGGGCCAGTAATTTTTGTCCTAAAACCAAAGGGCCAGATTATTAATTTACACTCACATATTTTGCATCATCTTCCTCAATATTTTATTGAGGGATATTTTATTGAAGGAACTCAGTGTACAATTAGTTCAATTGTGTGTGTGTGTGTGTGTGTGTTTTAAAAATTATAACTATAAAACTGCATTTAAACTGCATTTAAATGGTCAACTTCATCCACAAGCAAATATAAATGTAAATCTCAATTGCACTGAATGTACACAAAACAAATGTACAAAGATCGTATCTTACAGAACATTTTCATCATAACCTGAAATAAAGTGCTTAACAAAAACATGTTATTACCAAAATCCACATATTACTATTAAAGATATTCCTGACTGAATGTAAGAATATAATGATTCAGTGATAAAAGATTACGGTGATGATAACAGTGATCGGCGGGAACGATAGCGAGCTCTCCTGCTGTGTGTTAGAATTAACATCTTCCTAATCTTGTTTCTTACATTTATCAAAATTGACGAGAGCATCATATGATCCAGCGGCCGAATTTGAAGATGCTGCGGGCCTTATATGGTGTTAAATAACCTAAAATAACAGATTGCTTATTTAGCTTTGCTAGCAAAGCACCTCAGTTTCAGCAGACAGACCAGCATCATCAGCTTGATAATGGACAAGGAGTTTATCAGGCAGATACTAGATACTAGCACTAAACCACCACTAACCAGCATAAAACTGTGTGCACCAGCATAGAAGGTCATACTGGTATATGCTGGATTTCTCAGCAGGGAATCTGGTCATGATTCTCTGTGTGAGCTTTCCTTACTGCTGATGTTCATTTGATCGTGTCTTTGTTGAGACCAGCTACAGTAATATTAAAACAGGCAGACGTTTGGACTAGACTTACTATTAAACTTAAGGCCGTGTGAAATACAATATGAGACTATGTTGACTGGCAACAGAAAGCAAACAGTTTACATAACACATAACACACATAACAATTCCCTTCCCACACTGACATTCAGAGGTTATTCAGGCTTTAGTCTGCCCACATACATCTATTTAACTTCATACATTTATTAAAAAGGGTTCGTTGGCAAATGCACATAATTTACACAATCATCATCAATCACTTTCGGTGGAACTGGAGAAATGACCAAAACTCATAACTACATTACAGCAAAATTATCCCCCCTCTGAAAAGACCAGATTACACTGGCCCAATTGTCCCTGCAGGTCCGAGCTGGTGCATGGTGGTTACTGATGGTTTGCTTCTGGTCTAGCTAGTGGACCAGCGTAACCATTGCTGTTCTTAACTCATATAGCTGGCAAACCAGAATAGTAATACTAGTAAAACTTGTTAATTGGTGAAGGTGATTGCGGGTTAAGCTAGTTAAGAAGCCTAGGTATACCAACATCTCATACATATCCCAAACACTAAAAGCAGCATATACTGGTGATCAGTCATGCTGGGAATATATAACAGACACAAAAAACACAAAAGACAATAAACTCCAAGTAATATTGAATCCTACAGCAGTGAACGATGTCAACAGAAGGTTCAAAGAAGTCATAAAATATCAGCCTGATGTCTATCAAAGTGAACTGTTTGATCAGCCCATGCTGCTCATTCCACATCCAGTGGGGAAATGTATCACGTTATCTTCATGTTCACAGAAGAAAGCCACTCGTTTGCTCTGTTTGTTGAATGGTTCTGGTAGCTTTTCTGACCTGCAGCCTCAGATGCTGTTTTATGAATGATCTTCTTTCAAGTAGGTGGGATATATCTAATATTTTGCACAAAAGCAAGGCCTAAGTATGTTTTAAATTTAAGCATTTGCATTTTTCAGATGTTGACATTTAAAAGGTTGTAAATTGCCTCTTTATACAATTTTAAATAAAGCACAATAACAACAATTGGACAAATACATTGCAGACAAATGAGTGCATAAACATTACACAGAAGACTAGTAAACTGTTATTTGCAAGTCACAACTTTACTAAGACATGAAAATGTTGATTAGACCAGTCCTTCAAAATGACCTGTATGGATGAAGGTTACGATAAAAGGTTAAAGACGACAGCTGCTAAACTCCTCCCAAACTTTTCCACAACTCCTCCTCAAAACACAGGCGAGTTGGCAGAATATAAATTTTGTGAACCTGGTGCTGACTCACAGGGACCGTTGTCTCCAGAGAGCCTAGAAGGGAGGGGATCTTCTGAAATCCAAAGGACCAGATATTGGGTGGAAATAAATTAAGAAAATGGGGCTTGGCGTGAGTGGATTATCTTCATTATCTCCTGAGAGAATGTTGGTTGTGAGCATGTGTGTTGTTTTAGATGCTGGTCCCCACATACTAGTGTACTAGTCTGATCAACAAAGCATCCTTGGTCAAACAGCTTCACTGGACAGACCATGTTGGCTGACCAGCATCACCAGCATCACTGTTTTGTTACACAAGATTATCTGACCTAAACCATCACTAACCAGCATTAGCCAGTCTGGAAGTTCATGCTGATGTGTGCTGGACTTCCCACCAGGATTCTGTTCTTTGATTTTGTCTTTGTTGGGATCAGGTAAGGTGTTGGTAACATATGTTATATATATTCTTCTATGTTTGATAGACTGGGAATGATAAATACAAGCTGGCAGCAACTTCAGAAGAGGAAACCAAAAAGCTCACAAAGGTGAAAAGAAAGAAAAAGGACGTAGATGACCTGAAGAAAGAAGTTGATCTGGTGCGATATTCTTCTATAAATACATATAAACATTACACTACATAGTGTGGTCTGAAATTAAACTCACCAAGAAGTTGCTACATACTTACACACAGACATTCTTCATTTGTGTCTTTCATGTAATAATGGTAAAAAATGAGATTTTCTTTGCACTTCTGCAGGATGACCACAAGTTGACATTGGATGAGCTTCAGCGCAAACACAGCACTGACCTGCACAAGGTGAGTAGAGCTTTAGTGATGATAAAATGTACTGTTACTCTATAGTTTGCATCATATGCAGCATCATGTTCGTCGTTGTTGTTTTTAGATTAGGAAATGACTGGGTACTTGATTTCAGTAGTGAAAGCTGAATATGGCAGACACTTATTTGTCAAAAACATATAAAATAGAAAAGTTAGCTAAAATTACATAGTAGTCTTATGACAGATGTTTACCAATTTTGAATAACTTCAAAATTAATTCTTTTTTGACAGATTATTACATTTGTCACTTTTCTATTTTTAAACCTTTTGACAGGGCTTGTCTTCATCCCGTGCAAGGGAGGTTTTAGCTCGTGATGGTCCCAATGCTCTGACCCCACCTCCTACAACTCCAGAATGGGTGAAGTTCTGCAAACAGCTCTTTGGTGGTTTCCAAACACTGCTGTGGTTTGGAGCATTTCTTTGTTTTCTGGCATATGGAATCCAGGCTGCTTCAGAAGAAGAACCAGCACATGACAATGTACAATATACAGAAAATATTTGTCTTCTATGTAGTTATATACTTAATTTATTAATTCTACAGAAATAGTTCATATAGTCTTACACTTAGTAGTGGACTTTCCTACATTTTGTTTTTCTTTGCAGCTATATCTGGGACTTGTGCTTGCTTTTGTTGTCATAGTCAATGGATGGTTCTCATACTATCAAGAGGCCAAGAGCTCTAAAATCATGGAATCTTTTAGGAACCTTGTTCCTCAGGTACAGTAATGTGTTCATAGAAAACATTCTGTTAAAATGTAGCAAATGAATTGTGTGACAGTGTATTATTCACCTCTTGTCATGCAGCAAGCGCTAGTTATTCGTGATGGAGAGAAAAAGATCATCAGTGCTGAGGAGGTTGTAGTTGGAGATCTGGTGGAGGTCAAAGGTGGAGACAGAATCCCTGCTGACCTTCGTATCATTTCTTCACAAGGATGCAAAGTAAGATTTAGACCATTTTACAATGTCAAACATTATTTGCTCCTTTCAGTGAGTAGCCTTTTATGAGATATTTTATATCTTCTTTTTTTCTAGGTGGACAACTCCTCCCTCACTGGTGAATCTGAGCCACAAACTCGTACTCCAGATTTCTCCCATGACAACCCCCTAGAAACAAGGAACATTGTATTCTTCTCTACTAACTGTGTTGAAGGTACAAAGACAAAACATCATGAGTATTTTAGAAAACATTTAACATTACTTGTGGAAATTTTAACAGAATGGCATGAAAACAAAGTAATATTTATTATTAGGTACTGCCAGGGGTATTGTCATCAACACGGGTGACCGGACTGTGATGGGTCGAATCGCCGCTCTTGCCTCCAGCCTGGAAGTTGGACAGACACCAATTGCTAAAGAGATTGAACACTTTATTCACATCATCTCTGCTGTAGCTATTTTTCTGGGTGTAACCTTTTTAATTCTCTCTCTGATTCTTGGATATGGGTGGTTGGAAGCAGTTGTTTTCCTTATTGGAATTATTGTGGCTAATGTACCAGAGGGTCTCCCTGCCACTGTAACTGTAAGTCACTTACAGTCAAACATTGTTCATATTGTTTCTTATTGTCGAATCTTCCGTATATACAGTACAATGGTATATTTCTGCATCAATATCCAGACCTTTTCTAAGCCGAAATGATTACTTATCTTGTGTCTACTCACGTAGGTGTGTCTGACTCTAACCGCCAAACGCATGGCAAAGAAGAACTGCCTGGTGAAGAATCTTGAGGCTGTGGAGACTCTTGGCTCCACCACCACCATCTGCTCTGACAAGACTGGAACTTTAACCCAGAACCGAATGACTGTGGCTCACATGTGGTTTGACAACCAGATTCATGAAGCAGACACCACAGAGAATCAGACTGGAACCTCGTTTGACAGGAGTTCAGCTACATGGGGGGCCCTTGCACGTGTCGCTGGCCTGTGCAATCGTGCTGTTTTCCGCGCTGAACAAAGCCATCTTCCAGTTTTAAAGGTGTGCTATCGATCTATAATATACCTATTTAAAGATGCTCTCATTAGTGTTACTGTAAGTGATTTTTACTGTAAGTAATATAATCTGTTTTGCAGAGAGAAACAGCTGGAGATGCCTCAGAATCTGCTCTGTTGAAGTGTATTGAGCTTTGCTGTGGTTCAGTAAGTGAAATGAGAGAGAAGTACACAAA
>JAZGTK010002620.1:0-30907 GCA_036877625.1 Ambastaia sidthimunki | reverse complement strand
TTTTTTTTTTTTTTAATAAAGATAGTGCACAATTGTAAATGTCAAAAGCTAGTAGTTGGTTAAACAGAAACTGACAGTCATGCCTTAATCTTTAAGCTTAATCTCGACTCCAAAGTCAAAAGGTTTGCATCAGAACAAAGGACACTGAGATATGTCTGCACTTTGTTCAGACTAACTGTTTTACCATCAGAAAGACGTGTATAGTTGTCAGTTTAGCTAATGAAGGTTATCTTGTCAGAACAGAACACGCAGATGGAAAATATTACCTTTGCTAATGCTACTGTGTATTGTGTTATTTAGTTCAATGAAATTCACACATGCCCAAAGCATGTTGTTTTGGAAACCCTCAAAATATGAGAACAAATTTTTTTTTTTCATTGAAAACTGGAACACAAAGATCTTCAAAATGTTTCTGGAGACACAAATTCCAGAATATTTCCACGAAGAATGTTCCGGACACTTTGTCCATTAAAAGCCCGTTTTGGGTTTGAGGTTGACACCATTCCACGAGCTTCTGTCATTTTGACTCATCAGTTCATTAAAGGCTCATTTGAACGCTTACACACCCGACACACACGCACAAACAAGCAGTTGTTAATACTCTCAGTATTGAGGGTCTGTTGTTTTGTTGACACACTGCATCTGTTCTGTGGGCCTGTTGGTTTTTTGCTGCTGTCTTTCTTCTGCTTAAGCAAAACAGAATGTCCCAGAATGACGATGGGCCACATCCCAGCTAACAGGGAACGTTCTCAGAGTAGTGTTGGCTAATGTTCTCTAAACATTCTCTTAAAGTTATCAAAAAATTTTCTTGCAGTAGTGTTATATAAAGTATTTTTGACGGTTGTTCTTAATTTGTAAGTGGAACATTTTTTAAATGTTTTTTAACCAAACATTAATGTTCATTCAACGTATAAAAAACCGGACGTTTCGATCATGCCTGGAACTTTTCAAATAACATTTTCATGCTACTACATGGAAACGTTATAGAAACGTTCCTACAACCATCTATCTCTCTGACCTTTATGTGCATTGAGAACATGCATCAGCAGTGTTTTTGGGAACTGATTTTTCAGTCTTGATGGAAAATGAACCTTGATGTTAAACTTCTGCTCATTTTTGACTCACGGGTCTTCTGTGGCCACACGCCCTCGTGAAATCTTTAGCGCTCCGTGTTATTAAGTGCGTCGTCTGAATCATCAATAATAAATGCGTTGTTTTTGAATCACTCGTGCATGTCGCTCACAGCTAAGACGATGAAAGGGGTCACCAATAGGATCCCTCAAGTTATGTCAGTTCATGTTGTTATAGTCACAATTACAGCTATGATAAATATGCGCTGGACTGATTCATTCACGCAAGCAGCTGTACTGTAATATTACCGCAACATGTGGGCTGTTACTGTACATTAGTCACACGAAGCTTTCAAACAATACCGCCAGTGTAAAGTTAATGCATGCAGTGTGTGTGTGTGTTCAGTTACTATAGGAAGAAAACTTTAATAATCACGTTGCTTGCACATAACACGCAATAAAAATAAGACAAAACAGCTGGTTATATAGCTGCATTCTGAGTTTTAATGCCGTCTTTAAACGTGCTGTAAAATGCCGTGAAGGCAAGTCAACTCGTGTTGCAAAATGAATGATGCAAAATGTCGAGAAATGAATGTCAGATTGTGTAATTTGCTAGTGTATGGAGATACAAACACAAACGCTCAGTTACCAGCAGTATTGTTTGTGTGTTTGTCTGTCCAGTATTTGTTCCCGTTAATAAAAACGGGATTAGCCTTCAGTGATAGATTTGTTAATGGCAATCTGACATTGATGTGTAGTTGACTGATGTATGCTTGTAGTTCTCAGGTTGACCAGCAGGTGGGGAAGTCATGCCCTCTTAACTGACCTTATGCATGTAAAGAGAGAGAGAGAGAGAGAGAGAGAGAGAGGTTTGAAACAATATTTTAGCCAACAGGAAAGTATGGCGTGGAAAGATAAGATGCTCTAAAACTGATACATGCATGCTGGAAGAAACCTCGAGGAAAGGGGTTTGACCTAAAGTAGCTCCAGCAAGGAGCAGGCAGAGAGATCTGAGTGTTGTGTCTGGATGTGTGTGGGAGGGTGAGAGAAAGAGACAGAAAGTGAAAGAAGAAGGGGCGGGAGAAGCTGGAGGGGTGGGTCCGAGGGCTTGTCCTGCCTTTATATAGAGAAGAAAAAGAGAGTGAGTGAGGATCAGACAGGACAGAAAGAGAGAAAGTGTGTTCAACAGCTTTAAAGTTCTTTGACCTGTAGTTGAAAGGGACCAGATTGTATTTTCCCTCTGGATATAACCGCAGGAAGAATTTTATTTCACAGAACAAGGTGGGGAATTTTTTTAGTGGTTTATCTTCTATGCTGTTTGTGTGTCTTCCCGTCTCTCTCTAATGCAGGTGTGTTGGACAGGTGTTTAAATCAGTGCTACAGACAGGTGCTGTGGCTCATAACCAATACTGCATTTATTTTTTTGGCATGTTTGCATGTGCTTTCCGAACTTGGAGGTAGTTAAAAGTTATATTAAAAAGTGCTACATTTCATTTTTAATTTGTATGAGTTAAATCTAAAATATTTCATTTTTGTTTTAGTTTAGTTTTTAGTTTGTCATTTCAGCTTGTCATTGTGTGCTGCAACATAAGAAAAGTTTTAACTAATATTTATTTGTTAAAAAGTTTACCCCCGTTACTTCATACATTACATTATTTTTATTCATTACTTCTGACTTAACTCTTGAATGCAAATGAATTCGTGGGATGGGACGCAGTGTTAATGTATGTGTGTTTTTAAATTGCAAATGTATGTTACACAACACTGTAAACCAGTAACACAATGTTTTTGTTAAGGGACTACAATTACACCTGGAATTGATATTCTGAGGCACAAAAACAGAAAGTGAAATTTTCCCTCTATCTGAGGCATTTTTCATTGGCATTTTTGCCCCAAGCCCTGGTAAATTTCCCTGCTGTAAACTGCAATAAAAGTTAAAGAGTGAAGTGAGTTACTGCAGGAAACTATTGTAGTGAAAACACAGGTGCTGAATTTTTAGCATCATTGTTTCTGCACTTGTCAGTATTTCAGTATTTAGATGCTGAATCAGGATTAAGAGGGTGTTTGATTCAGGTTTCAGTGAAAGTCTTTTGACAGTTCAAGGATCGTGGCATTGCTGATACGAGCAGAACTCTTCAGAAAGGTTCCTCGGCCGCTATCTTTCTGTTTGATTAGATGTATATGTGGAGGCTTCTAGACCTGCTTCTCAAAGTCCACAGTGTCTGTACCCAGCTAACAGAGAATGCTCCCAGAACATTGGTTAATGTTCTTTAAAGGTTTCCTCAAAGTTATCAAAAGTGTTCTTGCAGTAACATTTATTTGCAGTAACTTTTTAATGTTATATATCATATATATATATATAAAATGTTTTTCTTAAATAATTAGTGGAACGTTTTAAAAAGGTACATAATTAAAAAATGTTAAATAACATTTTTAGAACCAAGCAAAAATGTTAATAAACCATCTAAAAACTGGACATTTTAAACGTTCCTAGAATTTCAAAATAACATTTGTAACATTTCTGTTACTTAATGGAAACGTTAGTTAAACGTTCTTACAACTTTAAAGAAACCCATTAGCTGGGTATTCTCTGCAGTGATGTTCAAAAACGATTGACTACATACTATATTCAGTTCATCCACTCAAAAGTATGAATGCAAGTAAAGATGAGCAGGAGTGATGGAGCAGAGTGCACGTTAACTCCGTGTATCTGCAGCGCTTCACAGTCTAGCGCACATCGCTCCATCATGCGGGCTGTCTGTGATGTTAAAACACGTCTCTACATGCCGCGGTCCCGCTGCGAGGAAGCAGACGAGCGTCAAGCGCGATGCAAAACACCCTCAAATGCCAAAATATCCAGATGATCCATTCACTGTGTTATTGCTGATGTTGTCCGGAGCTGTTGCCTTGACAGCGGGGTCAAACGGGCTCCATGAATGACTCTCAATGAACGTGTCTTTATGATGCCACTACAACACTGCTGTCATATGTCTCAGTGTGTGTGTGTGTGTGTGTGTTGAGGCTGTGCAGTGGCCAACTAAAGGCACAGTCATGCAGAAAACTGTGATGACTTCAGTTCTTTGTCTGTGTGGGGGTCATTGTGTCTGGTGGGCTAATTACTGATGCTATTTCTGTAACTTGTTCTCCGCCCCCTTTGTCCATGTCAAGTTATACTTTTTTGAACTTGAGACCACAACTGGAAGCTTGAAGGCAATTTCGTGTGAACTTTAGATGTTGTTTTTAAGGAGAGTGGGTCAACGTGTGGACCAGTCATTTGTTTAAACGAGGAGGAAGAGAAAATCCATCTAAACAAATGGTGCCAGATACTCAAACTTTATAGCTATAAGTTACACCAGAAAAAAATGCACATATATCTGTAAACATATGTTAAAATGAATTATTTGGTGTCGGTACAGTGAGAGAGGACAGCTTTCGTAAGACATTGTTTTCCTGTCTTGGTTTTGACGACAGGAAGTAGCTGTTTCCGTAACAATGATAAAGTTTTGGCTCCAATAGTTTGATAGTGTTTTTTCCATTATGTCAGTTACTGTGTCTCATCTTGCTGTGGGAGGTTAAACAGGTTAAAGTTTTTAAAGCGCAATCCATCTTATTCTGACATTTTAATGCAAACACAGTTTAAAAGCAAACAGGAGTGAACAGTTAACTACAATAGGCTTTAAAGTTTAAAAAGTTTAATAAAGTTTAAGATTTAAGGTAACTGGATTAGCAACATGACAATACAAGCATCAATTATCCATCTATGCTCAGAACGATTACATATGATTTTGTAACATGCAGAATAAAATATCAAACACATTTCTGTGTTTATGTAAAACCTCAGCTTTACTATGTGTCAGAAGATTAAACAGTGGGTTATCTAGCTAACAGGAAACGTTCTCAGAACGCTGGCTAACATTCTCTCAAAGTTATCTCAAAGTTATCAAAAATGTTCTTACAGTAATGTTAGCTATATATCATATATCACTTTTTTTAGATTATTTTAGATTATTATTAATTATTTTAGATTATTGTTATTAGAACGTTTTTTACAGAATTAATAAAGTTTATATAACGTTCTTATAATCAAACAATAATGTTTATACAACATTTATTTAAACGTAATTTAAATAGCATTTTTAATGTTGGAAACATTAGGGAAGCATTCTAACAACCTAATGGGTATTTGGTATATGAACCTTTGGTCTATTTGTGTATTTCTTTTAATTTGTGGATACATTGGTGTGTTACTGTATTGAAAAATATTGCTTGTTCATAGTTTAAATATTATAAAATGTGATAAAGTGTCTCAAGCAACATCCTTCAAGCAAATACAGACAATGAGGCTATTTTTTAGTCATCAGTGGCCTGTGAGTATTTTGACCTTTGCTCTCTCTATGAACACTCAGAAGAGTCTCACGTACGGCAGCTGTTACACAGTAGCAGTGAGACATGTGGGTCTTTCCTAGACAGTTTAACAAGTAAATAAAAACTGGGCTGGAAATCTAGTCCCATGACACCATCCTGCTTACTGTACACACCTCAATAAATTAACCTTACAGAACGTCCCAGACAGTTGTAGGAACGTTTTCCTCATGTTTTCCTTTAGGTATATTATTTTGAATGTTCTAGGAATGTTCAAGAACTTTGAGAGAACTTTCAGAGAATGTTAGCCAACATTAAAGAATGTTCCTTGTTGGTTGTGGAAAAAACTGTCAAGGGTGGTTTGTTGATCTTTGCAGGTTTAGGCTGGTCTAGCTTGTCTCCCAGCATGACCAGCCTGGTATTTAGCTGGTCAGCCAGCTGTTCGCAACTAGTCAAACACTTAGAGTTACTGTAGACATACATCACAAACTTCTGTTTCTAATATCTTCTGTATCAGCTCCAAAGTTACAAATGGACAAACAAATGTTATTTCTGCTGTAATCGCATCAGTTGACATGACTTGTTTATTTTTTGCAGCGTGATGGAGCGTCTAATGCTGCAAATTGAATTCTGATTTGAATTCTGAGCCTAATGGCTAATACGATGTTTTGCTATATTGATTTCTTCCTGACAGATAAGCCATGTCGAAGGTTTTGATGCCGGTCATTATCACAGCGTTCCTCCTGCTGTTGGAGGGAGGGATGTCGACAAGAACCCGTACTAAGCGAGAACTGGCCGGTCCGCTGCACTCCAGGGGAATCCGGGACCCCTTTGGCTCCTACTGTCAGAGGAGGGGAGGCTGCTGCCCGGGCAGAAATGACCAGTGCACTGTTCCCTACCTAGACACCATCTGCTACTGTGATCTGTTTTGTAATCGCACTGTATCCGACTGTTGTCCTGACTTCTGGAACCACTGTCTTGGAACAACTCCCCCCTACCCCCCCAGTAAGCAGTGTTATGTAATGAATGATCAAATTAAAGGCAGGGTGGGCGGTTTTCTTTTCTTCCAGAAACTTTTTTGTTATGATGGTTGAAAATCTTATCACATCCTGATAACAGTCACAAAGTGCTTTGAATGCATTTATATAAATATATCTTCTGTGAAGGTGCAGGACCATAAAATGTTCATCCAATCATTGCTTTCTGCCCGAATGCATTGATAGGATGTCCTACTTGCCTGTCAAACTATACATGTGTTGGAGGAGGTGTGGTTTTGAAGAGAGGGAGGGACCTTATTTTTTTAAAGCTAGCTTGCTATTGCTATGCCTACCATACCTTTCGGTTTAAGCCTTCTCTGAGACTTAAAAAATGTTAATGTTTGTGTAAACTAGTTACAGAAAGGTTAGTTATTCTCTGGAGTCCGCATTCTTCTTGGTTAATGTTTTCCCGCCACTGTTGCTTTATGGAGCCCTCTGTGGCTATGCAGTACCACTGAGGTGTTAAATATTCAGTTGTCGGCCCAATAATGTGGAGAGAACAGTGGCCTTGTGATGAAAAGAGCAGGACAGAAGAACAGAAGGCAGAGAGCAATGAATGGAGGTCAAGAAAAAGAATGTAATGTGAAAAGCAGGGGAGGTGGTGGAGGGGTGGACAGGAGGACCACGGGCAGGAGATCAGAACAGGTATGTGTGCAATGTGTGTTTGCTAAAGGAGGGAAAATCATGTTTATAGGGCAGGAATGACTTCATGGAACACCGCACACCTTTTCTCTAAATCACAGTAAATTACTGTAAATGTTGTTTTTGAAAGGCACTTTCATACTGTATGCAGTACTGTACATTTTCTTATATTACTGTAAAAGTTTACAGTAGTTTGTTTCTTGCTAAAGTATACCCTTGTGTTGACTTGGTGATTTTGTGTGTATTTTTGTGGGATAAATTCTGTCCTGGAGACATAGAGAGATTTTGTAACAAGTGTTTTAATAGCAGGGAAGCACAGCTCTGCTCTGTAACGGACACTTAATAAACTGGAGTCCAGTGAATTAGTTGGACAGGAAACATGTTCTGCCCACTTATATCCAGACAGTGTGTCATTCTCAAAATAAAACTGTCAAACCATGACGACAGCAGAGTCTCTGGGAAAGTTCAGGAGAGCCAAAAAACAACATTCTGATGCAAGATTACAGTAGCTTGCTGCTTGATGGACTTTATCAGGCTTAAATTAAAACTTTGTCTTAAAATCCAAATTATTGGGTTTACAGTGTGTGTGTGGCGTGATGCAGATTGATTCATTGAGACTTTGATGTTTATTTCAGGTTCCTGTGAAAGAAATGGGCATAGGTTTCATTCAGGAGCAACGTACAAAGAGAACTGTAACCTGTGGTGAGTTTGAAATCCAAAACCACATACAAACCTTTATTTTGTCTTTCTAACACTGTCAACATAACCTTATGAAGGCCACCGGGGAGCCAATGCAAGGCCACTGTTGACAACATTAATATACGCTGACAGAATGTTTTAGTAGACCAAGAGAGTCTGGGATAAGTATGGACCTTCAGGTCCTGAAAAGACCTTACACACCTTCATCATCTCCCAGAGTTTAACAGATTTACTTCAACACATGTGAACGGTACAAACATAGATCATGCGCTGTACATATACATCCATATTACTCACCGTACCCTCGCGTCTTGCTAATAGGATTAGCTTTCTTCATAGAAAATCATTCTAATCCTTTGCTCCAGTCATGATAGCATCACATTCACTTTAACACAGTCTGCAGTCTCTCTCTCTCTCTCTCTCTCTCTCTCTCACTTTCTCTCTCTCTCTCTCTCTCTTTCTTTCTTTCTTTCTTTCATGGTTTYATAGTTGGAAGTAAATGWATCTTGTTTTAATGATGTTTAGATAATTTACTACGGAGAAACAAGACAACAAAATAACACGTCCAGTGTGAGGTCCTCAAATCACATAAGCTCAACGTGTCACCCAGCAGAACTGCTGATCTCTGTCCTGCCTGTCCATTAGTGTTTGTTTGTATGTCTGACTCTGTCTGTTGCAGAAGAGATATGACAATATCTGGAAGTGGCGTGACAATGTTTTGTATGATCACACCGACCTCCAGTCACTGACCCGTTATCTCCCCAAAAGATCCAGATCTTGATCTCCATCTACTGCATGTAGTGATTTGTTTCCTGTGGTGGAAGAGGCTGATGAAATGTTGGCTGATGTCCCAGTGGAGTTGTTGTTCTCAGTTCTGTGATCCTGAGATTAGCTGAGTTCAGGACTGGGCCGTATGTTTGCAGACCTGCTATCTCCTGTAGAATCTCCATCAGTCAGCAGATAGCTGATGCCATAGCTTATCTATGCACCCTTATCAGCACACCTGAGGAGGCAGGGAGCTCATGAGACCCTCAGCCAATGAGATCCAGAGCCCATACATCCATTGTGCTGTCACCCTTCAGAGATTGCTGTGAAATGTAAACACAGAGGAAACACACAAATATATCTGCTTCATAACACAGGAGACATCAAAAAGATTCTGGATTTGAGAATTACTGATGTGTGACAGAGAGAGAGACTCAGCTTTCTTCTGACAGCAGGTCATCTGACACCTCTGCACTTTAAAGACCTTTTGTTACTTTCACTCAGCAAGTGTGTGTTGCTGTGCGCTGGTGTGGGGATTTTTGTCTCCATTTGAGCTAATAAACGTAGGTGTGTCAGACGACAAGAATTCAGAGTCCTTGTGCCAAAAGAAATGGAGAGGTTGCAAGATGTTACCTGCTCACCACAACCAAAACCAGCAGACATTCCAATACAGACTCTGTAATGGTTCGATTCTGACCGATCGTTGTAGATAATCCCAAGATATAAGATAACTTATACCCCTGCAAAGTCACTTAGCATGTGCTCTGGGTGGTTGTCAGGGGGTTGCTATGCAGTTGCTAAGATGTTCTTATGGGTTTTTATTTTCAGGCATTGCTAGGCTGAGTATTTGAATAGTAATTGACTCTGGTCTTTCCTTTAGTTTAAGTGTAGTGTAAATCAGAAGCTTTCCACAAGCTGTAAGGTTTAAAGTATCATTTGTTATCCAACCAGTACAGGATGAGTTAGATGTTGAAGTTTCATCTTCTCAGTCGTAATGACTCAACAGTGCCTGGATCACATGATCTTCTGAACCTCCTCCCTCACACAGACTGACTAAAAATGGATGTTTCTTTAAGAGCGTTTAGTTAAAGGCTGATAGTACTAGTCTCTCCCACTTTATCTCTCTCTCTCTCTCTCTCTCTCTCTCTCTCTGTCTGTCTCTATAGCTCGCTCTCATTTGGTTCAAAACAAGAATTAACGCTGTGCTACTGTTTTTCTCTTTTTATCTGTTTAAAGCTACTTTGGACCTGTAGTTTGCCAAGTTACAGGTTACTCACAGCGTAAAGTAGTTCAACTACAATTAAGTTACTCTTATGAAAGCTGTTAGCCTCACTAAAATTACTAGATAAAGTAGCTTTACCACCTTAAAGGTAATTAAAAATGAGAATGTTTTTTATAATGTTGTTACAATCGGATTTGTAATTTTTACAATCGGAATGTATTTTTCCAAGCTTGTATTTATCCGGTACAACACAATAAGTGTTTGAAAAGGGCTGACAACATTATACTTAAACAGATAAATTCTTATAGATATAGTCAGATAAAGTTATTCTAAAAGTTATTTTTAGTCTAAAGTAATAATGAAAGATGTTAGAGGCATCAGACTGTGTTTATTGGTGGTCTTGTGTTTGTCTCCTGCAGTACGTGTGGTCAGAATGGACGGTGGGAGTGTGAACATCTCGCCTGTCTGATGGATGCTGATATGATCCAGGAAATCAACAGAAGAGGTTTTGGGTAAGTCTCAGGCGTTCTCTCATTTCCTGTAAACTATAAATATCCACTCAGGAAACACATGCGATTATCTCATGCTCTATAATAAGCAGACAATAACTAACACTAAAAATATAACACTAAAAATATAACATTACAATATATTGTGTCATGCTACTGGTGTTAATTATGTAACCTCCCCGGCTAACAGGCAATGTTCTCAGAACATTCTCTCAAAGTTCTCTCAAGTTCTTGATAAATATATATAATAAGAACATTTAAGTGCACAAAAAAGTGTATGCCTCTCTCCCACTTTCTCTCTCCCGCTCTCTTCAGTTGGAGGGCAGCAAACTACAGTCAGTATTGGGGAATGACCCTGGATGAGGGTCTGCAGTATCGTCTGGGCACCCAGCGTCCCTCACGGACCATCATGAACATGAACGAGATCCAGGTGAGTCTTCATCAGTACGCACCAGTGCTGAAAATATCCAGTGAGTGGGACGGTCAGATAATCTCTTTATTCGTTTCATGTTGATGCTCATTGACGGCTCTCTGATTGCTCTTTCTCATGCTTCTCACCGTAACATCTTTTGCTGTAGTGCAGCGTGCCCCAATGAGCCATCAAAGCAAGAATAACCGGCAGGATTTAGACACCAGGCTGCTCTTTGATCTCTGTGACGCATCAGCTGGTTGTGATGCATTGTGGGATATTAGATGCATCCTGAGTTTTACTGTCTGGCCGTTTTTGATGTGAATTACTGAAGCTTCCTGTAAACGAGACAATCTTACAATCAGAGAATTCTGGAAATGAGAGAAACAACATTTTCCCCCACTAGATACGGACACACATCTCTATCATCTTCTCCCCCCACATCCAAATGTGTGACATTTGTTGTTTCTGTCTATCCAAAATTATTTTATAGAAAAAATACATTTTTGTTATAGTAACATCAGACTGTTGCATAACTAACAGTGCATGATAGCAACAAATGCTAAATGAAATGGCTTTTAAAATAAAGTTAAAATATATTCCAAGAGAAACAGCAGTAAAATGAAGTATACAGAACACACACACACTTTAGTGGGTGTTTAGTCTTGCTAGGAGAAGTGTTGCTACAAACCGAGGCCCTTCAGCATCTACAGTTTAGCATAGCAGAGCAGGTAACTTAACAACCACCTGCATTCCACAGGTTCATATCTGCTGGTTGTCAAGCAGAACTTTGACAATATCAAAGGCTGGAATGTAGGAGAACAGCAACCAGCACCTGTGAATTACCAAACAGAGAGCTGTACAGGAGCCTGGTGAAAAATTTCTCATGAGAGGAGGGAACGAATTCCATATCCCGTCCTTTTGGGAACTTTGTTGTGTGAGAAATTTGGCAGACAGGGATCCTTGGGGAGTTATAGATTAAGGATCTGGACAAACACACTGATTGCTCTAAATGGGTTTTCATGGGTGAAATAGAATACATCCAATACTGTATTTCCAAGAAAGGAATATCAAAGTCACATTATTTCTATCTTTTCCACTGGAATAATTACAAAACACACCCCAAATTGACAAATGACAGTAACTTATAAACTACAAAAAGACTTTTGTTTTGTTCATGCAAATCTTGGACTTTGGTGCCCCAGAAGACATTTCATTTATTATCAGACACATGGGAATAATTCCTTTATGTGACACCAAAGTGGAAACATCATGTCATAATCACACCATAGATGCATTTATGGAAAACATTCTTGTAGCAGAACATTTTGGGTCAGTAACAATCCAGCTACTGTACTGACACGTACAGCTGGCCAGACCTGATTAAGTTCTTCAAGCAGTTTTTTGAAACATGCTAGCTGGTCAACCAGCTAATGACCAGCTTAAACCAGCTAAAAACCCAGCTTTCAAAACACAGCTCCGGCTTAAACTGAATTTTCCAGAAAGCATTTTGTACAAAAAACAGCGCAAAGGTTGTGGGTTTGATCCGTAGGATGTTAAAACGTATAGTTTGAATGCACTGTGAGTAGCTTTGGATAAAAGCGGCTGCCAAATGAATAAATGTAAAAGTAACTAGCTTCACGTTCTACAGATGAATATGAATGGAAATGATCACCTGCCAAGTTACTTTAATGCAGGAGAAAAATGGCCGGGGAAAATTCACGAGCCTTTGGACCAGGGCAACTGCAATGCATCGTGGGCCTTCTCAACCGCAGGTGAGTCAGCAGAAGTATGACGTATGTTAAACAACACTGTGATATTCTTTAGTCCTTTTTCTTATATCTGATTCTCTATGATTCACTCCTAGCCGTTGCATCAGACAGAATCTCTATCCAGTCGATGGGTCACATGACCCCACAGCTCTCGCCTCAGAATCTCATTTCCTGTGACACGCGTCACCAAGAAGGCTGTGCCGGCGGTCGTATCGACGGGGCCTGGTGGTACCTGCGACGAAGAGGGTAATTCTCTCAGAATGAACCCACAACACCTTTAAACTCTCTTGCATATGTGTGACTGAATCATCCCTCACGTTTGTTTATTTCAGGGTGGTAACAGAGGAGTGTTACCCCTTCTCTCCGCCTCAGCACACCCCCACTGAAGCAGCTCGCTGTATGATGCAGAGTAGAGCGGTGGGCCGGGGCAAGAGACAGGCCACAGCGCACTGCCCCAACAGCCACAATTACCACAATGAAATCTATCAGTCAACCCCACCATACAGACTGTCATCTAATGTAAGCAAACCTGACCTCTTGAATCTATAAAGCTACAGCATGTGATGACATTGAGAATTGTGGATTGTAACACCCACTGCAAAAACAGACATGCTCACGTTTCAACACCAAGGGTGGAAGCTGTTACCCAGCTAACAAATTTAGGTTGTACGAATGTTTCCATTAAGTAACAAAAACATTACAAATGTTATTTTGAAAGTTCTAGGAATATTCAAAATGTACATATTTTTAGTTGCATTAATGTTATTGCTTTCCTACAAGAACGTTACTTAAATATTTTATTCTGATATGTTTTCAAAACATTCCACTAACAACTTGTGAATAGCACTTTTGACATATATGATATATAACAGTAAATAGACATTCTACTAATGTTACTGCACAAACATTTTTGATAACTTTGAGAGAACATTAGCCAACATTTTGAAATAAAGTGTTGAGCATGAACATGAGCTTGTTGTTAAGGTGTCCGCATATTTTATGCTAATAGTGAGATTATTTTGCCACCTATGAAAGATTTACTTATAAACAGAATTACTGTCGCTATAAAACAGAACTCACAGAACTCAGCAGAGGTTAAAGTTTCAGTGAGTTACTGTTTTCTCCCTCACACCCAACATCTGTTCACATATCTGCAGTCATTTTCAAAGCAAAGCCACAGGGAGAATAACTGAGATTACATTAGTAGTCATTTCACGGTTCTACATATTTTTTCCCCAAGCTATACCTTATCTCCTATTTGTCTAGTTTTATATATAGTCTTTATATACAGTAGTCTTTATAGTCATTATATACAGGGCATATTTCTAGAGAGATTTAAGATTGCATAGTTTACACATGTGACACTGGAATGCGGTTAATCACTGCAAAATTCACAGTCCATAAGATCACTCTGGTTTACAGTCTAAATCTATATGCGGATTTGTGTTCATATATATTAAAATCCATTCCAGCCCGTTGCAGTTTGTTGAACTCACTGTGGCGTGTTATTTTTCTCTCTCGCTCGCAGGAGAAGGAGATTATGAAGGAGATTATGGAAAATGGCCCTGTGCAAGGTATGGATTTTTTCAAAAGTGTGTTTGTGCTCGTTTAACACTGTGAGCCAGATAAAAACAGAGATGTGAAGTATTCAGCTAATGGCTGTTAATGCAGTCGAGAATTAATATTTGTGTAATGGCTTAATAGTCACTACGAATGTCATGGATCTGTCTCAGATCTTTGAATGTCTCAGATCTTTGGTCTAAACTTCCCCTGGAGTGTGTGTGTCCTTGGAAGTCTATGGAATGTCCCCATTTGTGTGTGTGTGTGTGTGTGTGTGAGTTTTTCAGGTGTTCCATGATCCTGTGCCAGGATTTTGTTGTGTTCTTCCAGACAGGAGGGAGCTCTGGCTTTATGCCAGTTTTTGTTCCTAATCTTTACAAAAATTCTGTCAGAACTCTGGCTTATATTGAGAAATCAGAGATGAAAGGATCATCTCATAAGGGTGTGTGAGAGTGTGTGATGTTTACTGGGCTGTATAATTGAGCCGAGAATCTCCCAGTAATGTCTGGAGAAACCTAGACATGTAGTTCCCATGATACAATTTAGTTCTTGACCTGGACATAAGAAGGTAGGGGTACCTGAAACATGTTCTCTATGGGATAGTTTAGTCATTGGACCCAGAGGAGGAGGGATACACCCATAAAAGTTTTGTTTTGGGCTTCATGAATTTAAGCAAAAAAGAGAAGTTGCTTTGATATGCTATGAAACATGATGTTTTTGTGACATTATTTAATCGTGCTTTTAAAGTTACTATAGTGTTTCCTGGACATAAATTCAAGGCTTCTGCAATACATTTTTGTTGCTTTAAATAGTTTGGCATGGTGTTTCAAACTGTACATTTAAAAATATGTCACTACACTGCATAATAAGTGTCTTCTGTTCGTCTGTTTTTATCTTCTAGCCATCATGGAGGTCCACGAGGATTTCTTTGTGTACAAGAGTGGAATTTACAAACATACAGATGTCAGTTACCACAAACCGCTGCAGTACCGCAAACACGGAACACACTCTGTCCGGATAATAGGGTAAAACTTTCCTCTCATCTTCAATGATGTAATAAAAACAATGAGTGTTTACCAACATTCCAAACTTTAGAACTTTTGGAATATCTGCTGTGATGTTGAAACAGTGTGAACCAAGGAAACATAGAGGTACCACTTGTTTGTCTTCCAGACATGTTTTTGTTGCTTGCAGACAAAACACCTGGTCGACTGGCCTTTAAGCCCCGCCCCCAGACACGCCCCTGGAACCCTTTGTCTGGTGTTGCTGTGCTCAGGTAGCACACTGGTAGCAACTGTAATTTTAAGCAATATATGTCCTTTCTTCCCTGCTGAATATTCAGTCTCGCCCAGGATATGACCCCAGTGTAGACTACATAGTGTAGACTGCATTCATTTATGTTGTAAAATGTCATAGCAGACTCAGGGTGGCTCTGTGTGTTGTCGGTAACCTTGTGGTTGTGCTACTGGTGTCTGTAAATGCGACATGCTTTATTGCTGATGGTTCAAACCTCTTGTCATTCGCTGACACTGCGGTTACTGCGCTGCATTCAGAGGATGCTGCCACCATGCAACTGGTATATATTGCAGCAGTCGTGTTTTTATGGGAAAAATCCCTCCCTGCTGCATTCGGCTAAGCCCAGGGCCTGGGAAAGTTTGTGGAAACTGCATTGATGTCCAGTGTAATGGAAACGGCATTGTTTGACGGCCTGATCCAGACTTTAGAGGCCTAAACCAACGGCAAAATGTAAAGAGCCAAGGACAGAAAACATGGTGAGATAGGACTGCAGAACTCTGACCCTCAGCTTTGCCAAATGCTATACACAGCCACCAATTTTAGCCCTCAAACTTCCCATGCGTTTTATTTGGGGGCACATTGCTTATTTTGGTAATTCTGTTTGTTTGTTTTTGTCTCCCCTGTGTGGACATGTACCATTTGGGAACAGAATGAAATGTTCCAGAGTATATTTAATCTGAACATTCCACATAAACTATAACATAAACAGACCTTTGAAGAATGTACTGATTGATACACTGAGGGGTCATCAGCTACTTTAATGACACCTGAACATTTCAAGGAAAGTGCTGTAAGATCAGGAACCAAGATGGGTGGAGAAACAGGAAGTTCTTGGCACGGTGAAGGTTCAGTTGTTTTTGACTTGAGGAGGTTCAGCAGGGCTGTTTCCTGATGCTCATGTTCTTCCTCTTTGAGAAGAAGACACTGAGGGAAAGTCACCTCATCAGGGGGACGTTTTCAGGATACACTGTATTTTGGCAGTCGAAGGATTAGACGTGATCAAAAGATCCAGTTTTTAGACGTTGTATTAATGTTTTTGCTTGCTTGCAAGAACGTTATTTACACAGTTTTTAATTCTGTAACATTTTTAAAACGCTCAACTAAGAACGTAATAACATTTTTGACGTGATATATAACATTAATAATGTTATTCTAACATTACTGAAACAACGTTTTTTGATAACTTTGAGAGAACTTTTAGAGAATGTTAGCCAACGCTCTGAGAACGTTTCCTGTTAGCTTGGTTTTCTGCTTCACTAGAAGGGTTTCCCTCTTACTGAGAATTGTTGGTCAGGAGTTTGTCTAGGACTCACTGTAGGAATATTTAGACCTGAGAACCCTTTCAGCAATATTTGAGTTCACGGTTATTGCATGTATTTTCAGATGGGGAGAGGAGAGAGATTACAGTGGCAGAACACACAAATACTGGGTAAGAAAAGATATACATCAGATAAGATCAAGGATTTATAAAGAGCTTTATGTTACAGGTTTGATGAGGTTTAAACCAATGTCTCCTCTTTCCTCAGACTGCCGCCAACTCTTGGGGAAAGAACTGGGGCGAGGACGGTTACTTCCGCATCGCTCGTGGTGAAAACGAGTGTGAGATTGAGACGTTCGTAATTGGTGTGTGGGGAAGAGTAAACATGGAGGACATGCACGGCCATCACCACCATCATGGAAGACGCAAGTAGAGCAGCGAGATCTTCTGCAGCGAGATCTTCTGCAGTGAGATCTTCTTGCCTGATGTAAACAACAAACAAGTTAATCAGGTCCATGGCATGTTTGTCAAGAGTGTGATTTCCACCAAACTGATAAATCCCGGTGCCTTTTGAATAGCAAGACCATATTCCAAAACAGTGAGTCCACTGCCCCCTTCAGTCCAAAATGTCTAAACATAGAACATGACAATGAAAATATTAGTATTTGCATATACTGCAGTTATCAGTCATCTTATTGGTGGAAACCTGCTCTGTAGAACTGCATTGGACCTCAAATAACAAAGTCACAGTTCTTAAAAGCACTCAGGACTTACTATTCCAAAGACACACTTCAGAAGCATCAGAATATCAACTGGTCACATAATTTTAACTGGTTTTATAGTGATATTAGGAAGTTTTGTAGGGTTTTTTCTCTACTTTTGGGAGGCCATTTCCTGTTTCACAGTTAGACTACAGTATGGGAGAAGACAGTTCTAAGACCAATAATTTATTCTAATACCCTGGATTACATTTATGCAACATTCATCTGAAGTTTAAGCATTCCGTTAAGATGAAATTATTTAATCACTGTTTTTAAGCTATTTAAATTAATATACTGTATAAAGAACCACTCCAGTCATAAGCAATTTTTATTCCAAAGTATTTTGTATTGTTAAATGAAATGTAAGGAAGAGATTTGCTTCATTTCTCACAGTTAAAACAATTGTTAGTCACTCCTTTTGAAAACCAAAGGTCTGAAAACCAAAAAATTAAAACATCCCCAGCGACAAGTGTTACACATCTCAGTTACAGTTACAACAATCACAATTATTATCACTTTCATAACTGTGAATAAATTATTTGAACCATTTTCCTGCATTGGAGTTTTTCATGCTATATTAACAAAAATGCTCAACAGGTAAAACAATTATGAATCATTCAGTAAAATGACTGGAGGGGACCTATGTAACCTGAAATTTAATAACCTGTTAAAGATACAATAGCAAAAACAATTATTGTATCACCACTTAAAATATGTCAGATTTATGTACCATTAATGTACCATTAATGCTTGAAACTTTTGGTATATACTGAATTTGTGCTGAAAAATATATACAAAATATCTAAAAGCAAAATGTAATATGTAACTATTGTTACTCAAGATTGTACACAAACATAAAGCTATTTTTGTTCATGTCTCAATTATTTAAATTACTATGACCATATGGGCTATTTTTTTAAGAAATGGGATTTTGGAAAGAAGGCGGTACCACAGAGAAAGTGCATTTATTCTTGCTGAGGTTAAACGTTTTGGTGTTTAAATCATAGCAGATTATTGCTTCTCAATATCCAGCTACACGTGTAAGAGGATTATGTGTGTTAATAAGCATAAATACATATTACTGCTGGGCATAAAACATGCATTGCAGAGTTGTTACTCATATTATCAGTGTCTGCCGAATTGTGCATCCATGCATCACAGCTCAAGCCCATATGTTGACTTTAATAAAGATAATATCATTATAACAGGGACATGCCTGTAACTCAGACTTTATGTCAGGAATATCACACAGTCTCAGTTTAGCACACGTTTCACAAACAGATTATCTGCCCACAAGCCAGTAAGCGTTTAGTTAAATATGTTTAAACCACTCATGCAAGTTTTTATTTGCAGATGAAGCAGTTATATAAATCCTGGCGAGTTCATGAATTGTCAGCTTTACTGTACATTAAATTTCATATACAGGTCTATATACACTGATCTGGGCCTTTATTGGCTCTTATTCAAGCATGTCTTGTTCAGTTCTGTCTTTCATCATTGTATTGAGTTATTTTGTCTTATTTAAGAACAATGTGTGTAAATAATGTCTGGTTACTGCTGCACAGTTGTCATGTTCTCTCTTGTATGCTCTGTACACAATAACCACTGTTGTGTTTATTTGTGTGATGCAATTAAAGCCCTACAGCCCACTTACAGTAATTCCTTGTGTTTGTTTATATGGCAATAGTGTTTAAAGATCCAGTATTATAACTTAAATATGACATGTTATGTTATGTTTATGGTATGTTACTTATTATTTGAAGATGCCTCAAGAACCAGCATCCAGTACCATTCGTTTGATAACAAATGTTAAAAGATTTTTGTGATTTTCTTTTTTGTGATATTGTGATGTCTTGAATTATTTTCTGTCTCTTGTTGGGAAGGAGAACGGATTCAATAGCTTTTTCAAAACTATTAAAAAAATGTAAGTATTTTTACTTACATTTTTTACTTTTAACTTAAAATTACTTAATTTTACTTTCAAAATTAAAGGCTGTAAAAAGACTTTTTTTTTTTAAAGACTTTAAGGACCCATGGCAACCCTCTGGAATAGCCTCACAGCCACAGTGAGTATTTTACATGTTAATATTTAAAGATCTAAAATTACATCTCTTTAAACTTGGGTCAAATTCAGTCACTGACATTTAGAATCCAAACAGAAGTATAAAAAACCCTTTACTTTTACCTGAACTGTTTAAAAACACTCTTTTCTTATAGTTGTAATCATTGTGTAAGATGTGACACTTTTGGAATGTTCAAACTAAATGTTTAAAAATTCCATTATATTTTGTAAATTAACTTTAATCAGTTGCTCCAAACATTCCAAACGAAAGAACTGAAATCAAGCACAAGAGCCTGGAGAACGTTCCATATGTTTAATTTCAAAAGAACGGATGACAAAACTGAAAATATTTACAGCACGTGTCGCGTAAACACTTACGGTTTCTGTACAAAGAAATATACACATGCAAAAAGTATAAAATAATTGAAATAAACGCCTAAAACGAAAATACATTAAAATACAATGAGATCAGAACTAAAATTAGACATTCAACGAAAACGCTTTTAAATCCAGTCCAAGTTCCAGCGCTGTAGAGGCCTCTGTACAACTTTACAATGACAAATAAATTAGGGGACATGATATGTGTCTATACAGACGAATCAACAATGTTCCTTCCTACTGGAAAGGACATTGTCCACCAATCAAACACTTAATTACACCAACATCTCAGAGAAAAGACTGATGTGTTTTATGCAAAGATCACTGGCTTCAAAAGACACCAACATACTGAGAGCAACAGGCCGACAGTTACAGACCTTCCAGTGAAAATTTAACTACTGAGACTGTCAGATGGCTGAGAGCTTAAGACCAATCTGTCACCAATAATCATTCCACGGCCTTTAAACTAAAAGATCCTACGTTTGTATTAAGACTAAGATAAATATCATAATTTAAAGGCTTCACATTTTCGATGTCAGGATCTCTGTAGTGTAGACTAAATGGGAAGCGTGTTTCAGAAATATAAAAACGTGCGGGAAAAACAAATGCAAAGACTATGAAATGTCAATAAAATGGAAAATAAAAGCTTAAACAATTAAAGCTATGAGAAACTCATGTAAACAACCGGTCACAGCTATATAATGCATAACTTAAACAAACTGTGTGCAGGGAAATAAAAAAATCTGGAAAAAAAATGGAGAACTTTGGCATACCAATATGTATATTAACAAAAAGTGACTAGCATAAGTGCCATGTAGACAAAATAACCCTGTAAGATAACAGAGCAATAATACTTAACTAAAGAAAACGACCAGATTTAATAAAGACAACAGCAGAACCTGCAGTACCAAGTACATGCTATTCTACGTTTTTATTAACGGTATAATTAATATCTTAATAAATAGTTGCATAAACCACTAAATCTGCAACATTGCACATGGTAAGAACCGGAAATAACGCGAGTGCGTTTACAGTATTCAGTCGTTCTCTACTGCCGTCCTGTCTAAAGCTGATTGGCTGTTCTGCCGCTCAGATGTTTGGCTGACCAATGGCTGTCTTCCAATGGGACTCCTTTCTCCACCCTTTGAAGTTACGTTTAAAAACCAAAAGAAACAWGAGATCAAAAGATATAAARRAGGAGGGCAGACACATCGTTTAGAATAAGGCGTAAACATTTGCAAATTGCACAATAAAATTTGTTCTAGTTGCGAATTTAAAAAAAGTTGCAGCCGATAAAAACTTGCAGCTAAATGTCGCAATAATTATCATCATTCGAATAAGCAACTAATTACACTAGAAGACCAAAACAAGCTTTTACTTTAAAATGGTTCATTTGTTCATAATGTATTTGTTGAATTCATTCAAACTGACTTGACTGATTCCGTTGCAATTTCTCAATCAAATATGCACCTGAAAAATGTCATAATTATTATAACATGATGTTCATTATTTCATTAAAGTTTCATTAAGAAAGGATTTGACCTTGTTTCGAGTTGAACACTGTAAAAGCACAAAAACCCAGCAGCTTGCTTTGTTTGGCCCAAGCAAAACACAAAAGTTGTTCTCACTAAAACTGCATTGCATTGCTTTGCTTCAGAAAACCTCTGCCATGGCTGTGCAGAAACATTTTTTCCGCACAAAATATTAGTCCTTACATTGATTTGTTGATCATTCAGCAAATCTGAGAAAATTCATATATATTTCTTTATATTTCATTGTCTTAATCTCTGAGTACAGTCTTTAATTCAGAACAAGGAAGCAGCAATCAACTACTACAGGGCTGTCAATCTTAAATATTGCCTGCCAGAAAGGCTCTGATTGGCAGACGAGGTTGCAAGGACACATTTTGATTGGCTCAGGACTGAAGTCTTCTACTACATTATAAGTGGCAGCAGAAAGAGGATGAGATCAATGTTTATTCTATTGGTCAGATTCGAGGCTGTAGCCTGCTTTGCAGGAAGGCCTTTATCCCTCCCAGAGGTCGTAGGTCATTCTGGTGTTTGCGCCGATCAATGAAAGAGATGAGTCTGGAGGTATCGATGCATTCAGCTGAGTGAGGCCCACCCCTCGGCCTCAGCCAGGGCTCCTGCAGGCAGGTGGCAGCTGGGGGTCGCTTGGAAGGCTCGATCCTGAGAAGCAAACACACAAAATCCCGTGCCGCCTGGCTCACGCCCTGGAAGTAGTCATCGGGGAAGCTGAAGTCGAGCCGGCAGATGTTGAGGCAGGTCTCCTCCACGCTTTCGTCCAAAAACGGAGACGCTCCGCTCAACATCACATACGTCACCACCCCCAGGCTCCATAAATCACTTGAGAGAGAGACGGCATCCCCAAGAACCAGCTCGGGGGGCGCAAACTCCGGGCTGCCCAGCAGAGGGTGAACATAGGGGGTAGAATTCAGCTGCACTGCGTCACCAAAGTCTGTGAGCTTCACCGTCGGCTGGGAGGAGCTCTGGTCCACCACGAGATTTTCAGGCTAATCAGAGATTGCGGTAAAAAGGAAATTAGCAGAAGACCATATTCATCTTGAAACCAAAGATGTAAGAAATCATCTACATGTATGTGGCTGTAGCAGATAAATTTAAAGACCCAACTTCTTGGGGAGGTCTTTACCAGATATCTAAAAACATGCTGTCAGCACACTAATTCAAGCACTATCACTGACAAACAAAGAGCAACTTAAACCAGCTGACCTGATTAATTACAGTAACTAGTTGACTGCTGGATGACCACTGTAGTCTACCAGCATGAACCATACTTGACCCTTCTTGAAACACTGCCAAAGAATTAAAGCTGACGTATTGTTTAAATTGCCGTGTGATATCATACTGACTTTTAGATCCAGATGAACTATTCTGCAGTTATGAAGGTACTGCAAAGCTTCTAAAACATCCTGCAGATAGAAGGCCACCTTCTCTTCTGTGAGGTTCCCCCAGCTCACAATGTAGTCCAGCAGACGGCCCTGATCAGCCCTGATTGTACAAACACACAACACACACGGTCAGGAACACTAAAACCCAATAAACCCGCATGTCCACCCTGATGATGTCAGCTTGCGGGATCTCCTCACATCTCCAGGACCAGCGTGTAGCTGCTGGTCGTCTCAAAGGTGTCCAGTAGTCTGACTAGGTTTGGGTGCTGGAGTCTCTGCAGGACGCCCAACTCGTGCGTGACCTGATCTCGCTTCATCAGTTTCTTATTCACAAACTTGACGGCCACGGTGCGTTTTGAGCCCCTTTGGTCACAGCGTTTCACCACAGAGAACCTTCCCCTGATAGAGAAAACAACAGTCATTACAAATACAGTACTGCCCCGCTTTCCACAGTAGAGGAGCAACATCCAGACTTTAAGCCTGAATGATTTATTTGCTAAATTTCTAAACCCTAAATGTTTTTGTAAGGGTTTCCAAAAAATTGTTAATAAATTCCCATGAGTCTCACCTGCCCAGCTCTGCTACCTCAGTATAGAAAGACTCAAAGTTGTCCTTCCACATGACACGACTTCCATCACTTGTAGTGCCTGTGAAAGACAGAATAGATAAGAGTAAATCTTACATACCGTAACACTAGCTGCACTGTTTGTGGATATTCTTAATTCGTACCCAACACTCTGAGGCTGGCTGATGATGTCACACTGCCTATGTCATTACTAGCGGTGCAGGTGTACATGCCATCATCGTCCGAAGTGACACCCAAAATGCGCAGCGTGGCCTCACCCGTCTCACTGTGTGGCAGGCAGAGGGGAATGAGTAATAAAACTAAACCATTAGATGAACCACACCAGATTTTTTAATTTACACCAAAGTGTAAAAAGCTACAGTTCTGTGTTTGAAAGCACCTGTAGGCTATGCTGAAGTGGCCGTTGTTGGGGAGTGTTTTTTGGTCGGGTCCCTTCCAGGTGATTGTGGCTTTGGGGCGGCCACACACCTTACACCTGAGAGTGACACACTCCCCTTTATCACAGGTCACATCACTCAGTGGGACGAGAATCTCTGGGGGAACTTTAGGACAATAAGAAAACAATAAGATTCCATGTGATTCCTCTTAACATCTGTTCGCTGACTGAACATAATAACTAACTTTAAGATTTGAAACTTACCATCATAGATGTAATTGGGATTTAGAAGCTGCAATATAAAAAAAGTTATGAGAATATATCTTTCTAAAGATAAATAATCCAGAATAAAGCTAGATTTTTAGATTTACATAAAGTAAAGTAAGTTTTGTATTGCAGTTACCTTTACAGAGACCTTGTTGGTCTCTCTGGATTTCCTGTATCCGTTCTCCAGCTTGCTTTCCTTTCTTCCCTCCTTTTCTCTTTTCTCAGACTTTTTTCGGATGCGGAGGGATGTGTGCCATGATGATGATGATTTCCTGCTGGGAAGAGGCGGAATGTTTATAGTTATGTGTTTATAAAAAACAAATTACTCAATGTTTGCTCCGGCAACATCCCAGCCAACTACAATTACAGGTTAAAAGAACATTCCAAACATTTCCAATAAGTTCCAAATACGTTAAAAATGTTATTCTGAATGTTCCAATAATATTTAAAACATCCAGTTTTAGATATAGGTTTAGTTATAAAAATCTTACTCAAACATTTAAAGTCTGTAATGTTTTTAGAACAGTACTTACATTACTAGATACATTAAACTAATGTTGTACGGGGTGTATATGTAGAGATGTTGAGCAAGCTCTTACTTAATGGTTCCCTCTGATACATCAGGGATAATTGCGGAGGTGTGGCCCAGCACGTATCCGGGGATCCAGCCCTCGGCCGCTGGGCATTGGTCGGTGGCGGCGCGGAACACCAGAAACATGCTCTGCTGATTGGAGGCCAGAATCTGCACCACCTCCCCTTGACTTACATTGATCTCATCCTCTTTAAGAGCCACATAGTCCTGAGTCACCAACATGGTGGAGATATTACTGCTGCTGCTGCTTTCACTCTGTCAGCACACACACACACACACACCTTAGCAGCAGAAACACTCCATACCTTCACAAGTCAAGACCTTCTGTTTACTATGATGTGGGTTTTACTTCACATTCTATGTGTTTTGGGTTTCTAGAGAGTTAATCTGTTAAAAAAAGATGTATCTAAAATGCTAAAATAGTTCACATGGTAGACAGTCGAAATATCTCTAGATGTTTCTTTGTGTTAGCTTCACAAGAGATTAGAGTGTTAGTTCTTAAACAAACCGATTCTGAAAAGACAAAACAGTTCTTGTAAAGGCCTCACACAGAGAATGAGTGCTAAGAGCTTTTGAAGAGAAAGCAAAACTTGTTTTACAATTCTACAAAATTTCAACTAAAGTTAGTATTTGGCAGAACTGGGTTAGATATCTAAGATGCAGAGCAGGGATTGGTTGGAGATCCACAGAGCAGAAACCAGGTTAGGAGAAGCAGAAATCAAGACAGAATCCAGGTGGGGTTAGAGATTCATTCATAAGGGAAAACAGGTGCTGAGAGCAGCTGAAGATCAGAGTTCAGCTGAAGCGCTGTGGTTGGCCACGGCTGGAGTTTGTGTCTCTTACCCCGTTGCTCTGAGTGGATTGGACAGACTGCTCACTGGCAGACGAGCAGGTGCTCATGCGATCTGCATCTTTACTGTGGGTGGAGTGCCGGTGGTTATGATTCGGTCGCCCCAGGGGGTCACAAGACTCCCCTGGGAACGTGAAGGAACCGGGTCTGCTGGCAGGGGAGGCAGGAACGGAGTTCCAGAATGAGGTGGAGGAAGAAGGTGCGGAGACACCTCCGGTCTTTGGCCCAGGACTGCAGGGTGGGATGGAGTCTTTGAAAGCTGGTGTAGCTAGTGGAGAAGCCATGGGTGAGATAGTTCCAGGCCTGGGTTTAATCAGAGTGAGTGGGGCCACGGTGGCTCGTGGGATCTGAGGTGGTGTGACTCCATCTCTGTTGTCTTTGCAAGAACTTTCAGTAGAGTCTGTCTGTTTAGGATGAGGGCTTCCAGGAATCTTCATTTTAGAGGGGTCTTGGGCTGGATCGGGTTCTGAGGTGCTACAGGGTGAGGGACCTCTGGAGAGAGGTCCTGAGGACATACCTGATATTTTGTCGGGGCCGTCCGGCTCATGAGCTCCAGGCCCCAGAGCGGGAGAGTGGTGACGGAGTGGCTGAGGCAGGCGTGAGGGTTGGGGGATTCGGGAGGGCCGTGAGCGAGAACCCGACCCAGCCGGGGCCCCTCCGACTCCTCCTGGGACCATGATCTGACCCCCAACACATCCAGCCTGAACACTGTTGCCTGAGACACCAGGTCCCTCAATGTGGTTCCTCTGATACTCTACAGGAGATGCAAGAGCTACAGAGGGAAAGATATAAGAGAAAGATCATGACATGTACAAGCACAATGTAAAATCAGACTAGAGTCTGATTTTACAAGAGTTTCAATAAATCTTAATCCAGGAAGTTTATATTGGCATCATATCGAGGATCATGCAGATACTGTAACATGGTCCACCCTTTTTGAGCCAAACAGAAAATGTTCTCTGCCTTCTCAATGTTCAGGTTGGCTGACATATCATTTGAGGGCGGGGTTTTGGAAAGTAGGTGAATAGTTTAAAGAAGAAATCTGAAAAACTATTTTTAATGGATTGATCGATTTGGATTGAACAATTTTTGATGACTTGATTGATTCTTAGACTGATTAAAATGCATCAATTCAAGAACCACCACAATTCTTCAAAGATCTCCTAGATGTCATCATGATGACTTCAAAGATCTCCTTGAAACTTGAGGCTTTATCTCCACAATCATGTGTTGATCAGATCACTGTACCATTGAGGAAGTTGCGTTGGCTCTCCAGGATCTGACTGATCTGAAGAATCCAGACCTGCCGTACTCCAGGATGACTCGTGTGCAGGATGAAAACCTCTGTGCTGCCATTGGACGTTCTGGAGGTCAGTGCAAACTTACAGGGGTCACCATCCACACTGTCCTCCAGACCCAGACAGCTCACCTACAGCGTAGACACACAAGCATACAGTTTAACTTTATGTATCCTAAAATTTGTGATTTGTCAAGGAATCTGACAAATTCAGACAAACATATAAAGGCGAGTGAAGAGGCTGCACCTTTATGCTGTATTTATACAAGTATCCAGGCATTGAGAAGCCCCTCTTCTTATCTAACGGCTCACTGAAGATGACAATCTGCTCAAAGAGGAAGACTCTCCTCTCCTTCATCCTGTTCAGCAGACTTCCTTCTGGTTCAGCCACCATGAACGTGTCCTGCAGTAGAAGACGCCCCTGAGCAATGATCTTACCCTGAGAGAAAAACAGAGAGAGAGAAAGAGAGAGAGAAAGAGAGAGAGAGGCGGGGGGGGCTTTTAGATTAAACAGTGTCAAATACAGACCTTAAATCCATGAATTCACATTTTGAAGGAGTTTTGTTATCCATTCCAATGGATCAATTTATATCCATATCCAATGTTAAACAGATCACAGTGATGGTTTCTTACATCAAATCCTTGGAGTCGACCAACATTCATCATGTCGTTGCATCTTTTTGGTACAATGCACATGATCTCAACTGCTTTCTACAACACATGAACGTTCCAGTTTGAATATATATTTCCAAAAAAAAAAAATCCACCTTAATATAAACAAAAGCAATAAATAAAGATGTAACCTCCAGTTCCATTGAATCTATTCCAGCTTTTTTGGAGAATTTGAGAAAATCCTGGAAACAAACAGAACGATGAGAGAGTTAAAACAAGGACCAAACCAACAACTCAGTTGAAGCTTTGAGATGCAGCAGACAGCACAGACGGACCTTCAACAGCAGCTGGTATTTCATGATTCTCTGCACAGGTTTAATGAGAAGATCAGTGATCTGAAGCCTGTGGCCCAGACATTGCTTTAGATCCTGCAAAAGACAGTCAAAACCGGCTTTATGTTTATGATACACATTACCCATCTAACAGGGAACGTTCTCAGAACGTCGGCTAATTTCTCTCAAAGTTCTCTCAAATGTTCTTGCAGTATTGTTAGTAGAATTATTTTAACATATATAAAAATTTTGTTCTGAAGTAGTAAGTAAAAATTTTTAAAAACATTATAGAATTAAAATAAATGTTTGAATAACATTCTATACTAGTCTGAAAAAACTTGCTTAACAGGAACATTAGAGAAACATTATTGCAACCTAAAATTGTTAGCTGGGTATTTGGTGCATGTATTGATGAATTCTACATTAATGCCAAAGTTAATTATATAAAAGCAGAAATACAGACGCACCTCAAAATAGGTGTCAATGTACTCAGAGACGATGTGTTCAGATTTGGGTTTGTTCTGGCAGTAAACAACATACATATGCAGCCTCCGTTCCTGCAGGGCAGCAAAAGTTACGACACGCACAAGAAATGTCTGTCAGTATGTTGAGTGCGTGTTTCAAAACATACATGTTTCAGAAAAAGAGGCCCCAGACGATCGGGGTCCTCAAGGCACTTCTCAAGCTCCCCCTGGAAGAAACTAAAACATCAGAAGTTCTAGTTAGTCTAGTTAGATGTCTTCAAAAGAGAATTTTAATATCTGATATTGATGAGTAGCCAATATATAAAATACAATAACAGCTTAACTACAATTAATCAGACCACCTCTGCTTTATAAATCGACCCTTAATTCTTACGTCAGCGTGTTTGTATCATAATAATAAACATTTAATGTGTCTCACAGTGGAGTGATACATACTCTTTATGCCAGTCATAAATCTGCAGGATATTGCCAAACACAATCTTGTCTTTTCCCTTCATATCATCTGGAAGTCCATCTTCTCTCATCCTGGTCATGTAGCCCTGTCACACACACACACAACACACACACACCAGAGTCACCTCAGATGTTCAGATGTTACCACTGAAGATCTAGCCACACCATCACTGCTCTGTATCTCTGTAACATCCGGCCAGCAGAAAGTGAGACGGATTCACTCACCTCAACCACCAGACTGAGATCTCTGACGTAGTCCCTCTCCGTCTCCACCAGCTCGAGCAGGACGTAGCTAAAGACAAACGAGCGTGTTACGTTGACACTGAATGAGGGCAAACAGAAAGAGAGAGAGAGAGCTGGACTCAGAACTGATGACGTACTGGCGTCTCTTGAGGAAGCCGGTCTTGCGCTCCTCTATCTCGTCCATTGGGGAGGAGGAGGAGAGGAGGGAGTTATCAGACGGGTTGAAGGAGGGGCTGCTGCTGTCGGCCTGCTCCACTGACAGAGAGCTGGGTCTGTCCTCCAGAGCCTGTGTGGACATCAGACACTGATGGTTACTTGTCATTAGTCTCAGGACCAGATAACACACGGACTACCCACAATCCATTTCTCTCATGCTTCTTGCATAAGTGCTAATCTGATTGGCTGACATTATGCATCTGTTGCGAGTTTAAAGTCTCACATGCTTTATGCTTTTTTCTGTGTCATTTGCAGTGCCATGTTAATTTTTTACATTTCAAACTGCAGTATAATATAGCTCTGATAACCCCGCCCCCAAATGGCACGTAAACACAAAGCAAACTGTGATTGGTTGATCTAAATGTCAATCAAACGGCTCAGTCAAAAGAACTGGCTCCACAGGGCTGATATGATACTCTATAACTTCAGACAGCTTTACTTACCATCTTGCTCTTAACTAGTTCCTCAATAGCACTGACCAGCTCAGCAGCGCTGGGGGTCTCAGAACTGGAGGGACGGACGGATAGACGGGAGGAAGTCTGCAGAGAAACAGAGAGTGAAAAGAAGAAAAAAAAAGCTACACTAAATAACACCAGGAGGAAAAACAAGCCACTATTCAAATTTCACCATTAATCAAAACGGTCATTTTTTGGTTTTCAGTCCATATCTGTGGTCATCTAATTGGTTAATACTCTTTCAATTTGTAATATGCCAATAAAGGAAAGACGGTTGCACTTTACAAAGCATTGCAAGGGATTATTTAATTTTTATAGCTGATCTCACTTCCTCTTTTTGATATCACTGACAACAGCTTGATGCTCAACACTTGGGGACGTGTTTCTTTATATCACGCTCAAACACTGTCAATCGAAAACATTCATCAAACAGAAACAAGTGGGAAATCCAGCAGAAAGTCTCACCCTTGCCGTGACTTCCAGACTTTCCAATTTGTGTCTGGGAGTGGCCTCAGGTCTGCTTAGCTTTTACAGGCCAATCAGACAGCAGAGTGGATAATGAGGGGATAAGCACAGAGGGGAGGGGGGAGGGGAGTGAATGGGCGGGGTTTGGAGGGGTGGTTAAAGAGTGAGGGGTGGAGTCATCATAAGGCACATAGCAAACTTTCTACGAATCACTGAGCCCTGACATTGATGCCCACATATAACCTGCACCCACCTGTGCCATTCTTAGTACCACTCTGTCTTGTGATAAACTGAAATGGCTTTTCGAATTGTTTAAGAAACCCAGTCAGTTTAAAAATAAGCACATTAAGAGGACGCAGATTTGATGACAATTAAATAAAGGTGGAATAAAATAATGTGGAACTAAATCATAAAAATAACAATGTGAAGTAAGTCCAAAATCAAACGAGAGAAAAATGAAAGATGAGTTTTGTGCTCCTAAGTTTAAATCAGACAGATTTAAACAACAGAAAGAAGCTGTCTTGTCTAAATGCCAGCGTAATAACAAAATCAAACCAAAAATGAGGATACCCGCTTCTAAAAGAGCTCTACTTCAAACAGGAAGTCTATGGAGGTTCTCTGGAAGTGATCGGATTCTAAGGCTGTACAAACAAAACAAGAACCAAAACAAACTATAGAACGAAAAGGAATAGAGTCTTTTTGAAAAGCAGGGGGTTATGGAAAAAGAAAGTAATGAGAAATGATATGAAAGGAGGGAGACCAGAAAGGGAAGACTCAGATGGAGAGGTATGGGAACTGAGATAAAACAAAGACAGGACACAAATCAAGATAATGCTATGGCAAACAACACAGGCCAAACAAAACAAAAGAGAAAAACAAATTAGTGTCACAAGCTGTTCCTGAGCAGGGATGTTTTGTGGCCATTAAACAAGAGAGAAATTCTCTTT
>JAZGTK010002619.1:0-30914 GCA_036877625.1 Ambastaia sidthimunki | reverse complement strand
AAAATGTAATTTATATAGTGGTTTGAGACTTCACTATATACCTCTTCTAGTAATAGTTGTAGTTTTCAGAGGGTTCCTTAGATTCTACTCACATTCAATATTTGCTTGTGTGTAGAAAATAAGTGGTGCATATTTTCTGTGTACTGAAGCTAACAGCTCAGATCAGTTAACTTCAATTACTAACAGTGTCTCAATGGTAAATTCCTGAAGAAATGATATTGTGTAATTTTGCACTATTTAACTGTACATTTTTATGTATATGTTCTCTCTTTTTCCATCTCTTTTTTTAGTACAGAGGGTCGCTGGTTTTGGGTGGGCTTTACAAAGAGAAACCCATTGTCTGACGGTGCCTGGGAGTGGTCTGATGGCACACCGGTAAAAACCTAGACAATACACATAAATGAAAGAGAAAAAGAAAGTTAGACACAAGAGGAAGGCAGTAAGCCTTTAGTTTGTCTTTAGTAAATGTCAGTACATAACTGCATTTAAAAATAGAGAGAAAGAAACATCAGTGGGGAAAAACAGAAGTATGAAGTTATTTGCAGTATTTATGGTGTCCTGCAGGTGGTGACATCGTTCATTGAGGATATGAATGAAGTGGACTCTCGCACGTGTGCCGTATACAGTGACCTCACAAACACTCTCACACCCCAGTCATGTGATTCCAAACATGAATGGATTTGCAAAGTTTCCAGAGGTGTGTGTGGTTATATCTTTAAAACATTTGATAAAATATAGATTTGTTTTTATGTTTGTTTGGCCTGCTGATAAGATCAGCCCAGTGAAGCATGAATTTCCACACTGGTTTAGTCTAGTTTAAGCTAGTTAAAGCCAGCCTAAAGTCTGTCAAGTTGGTCTAGCAAAACTTGGGTGGTGAAGATTGATCATCCTGCTGATAAACGTTTCTTATGAAAACAAAGGGGTGGATGTTAATTTCTTATTTGAGTCATTTGTACACTATTAAATATAACCTGTATAAATATAATCTATAAATGTAAAGTCTACCCCAGCAGTCTTTATAAAATGACTTTTAAAACGTTGACCTATAGTTTAGGGGCCAGTTGCATAAACCTAGACTGTGTCTTAACTAGTCTTACCAACTAGAAATTAGTTAAGGCTAATCAGTCTTATTTTTTAGATTCAAATGAGACCAATCTACCTTTTTATGTAACTGACTTGAAAGTTTTGACTTGATGAAAAAACTATAGAACTTGTAAAACTAGAATAAGCTGTTAATGCAACCAGCCACAGCATCCAAAACAACATATGCTGGTCATTTCACCAGGACAAACACCCAAATACTGCATTAAATTATTTACATATGGTACTAAAATAGCAGTGTTTTTTATATGGTCTCCTTAGGTGTGGAGTTGATCAAGCCATACTGGTACAGTGACCGTAAGTACTGCAGAATATTATTGAGATTAAGATTCACTAATGATGATGATGATGTTGATGGATGTTGGGTTTGCGGCACAGAAAATGAACCATGGGTGTTCTTCCACGGGGCTGAATACCTCTTCTGCAATAATCCATCGCCCTGGGAGTCTGTGTCTTTTGCCTGTAAGATGATGGTGGCAGATCTGCTGTCTGTTCACTCTGGGGATGAGCTGGACTTTATCAAAGGAAGCCTAAAGAAGAAGGTAAGAAGATGCAATGCTGACACCTCTAGAGTTTTATTGATTCATTTAGAGCAGAACATCTATAAAATAATGTCTCTCTGTTTCTTTCTATGGTTTGCAGGACTCTGAATATTGGTGGATTGGATTGTCTTCTAGCAGTGCTCACAATGGATTAAGGTGTCTTACACCAATGACCAAAATGAGTCTCCTTTAAAGTACAATTTAGTAAAAATAAAAAACAGAGAACTTCAGGAACACAGAGTATTCTGTGACACTTGTGGCAACAAACTAAATCCAAATAATAGTGCTTTTCCCAAACACACAGTCTGTAGAGGCCATGCAGTTAATATTCTTACAACAACTTTTGAGAGCCCACCCCTCAAGACAATAAGAGTTGCCTTTTGTCTAAGATTTGTCAGTTTCTATGGTGTAAGGTCTGTGGATTCGCATAGGTTTGGAAACAGTCAATTTTTGACCTACTTTTGCAATTCCATTTGGTGCAGACACTTGACACTTCCCTTTTAAGACAGAGAAAAGTGCTTATGAAGCACATATGTAATTGTGTGTTTCTGTTGTGTGTTCTTCAGCTGGACTGATGGATCTGCTCTAGATTTCGAAAACTGGGAAAATGGGCAGTTTTCCAGAAAGCCTGGTCAAAACTGCATCCGCATGTCCTCTCAGTCTGGTAAACCATATTCCAACACAATCGCTTAAACTTATACCAGTACTATTATATACCCAAACACCTATCAATGTTGATGTGCAGGTCAGTGGTCTGCAGGAAACTGCGCAGATCGCCATGGTTACGTGTGCAAGCGCAGGACGGTGGCCATGGTGGAGGTTCCACGAGAGCCGCATTATATCGGGGGCTGCCCAGAGTACTGGTTCTACTATGGGCACAAGGTTCGGAAGTTCACTGTTTGCTTAAGTCTCACTTTATATGTAATGTGACAGTGGGTAAGAAAATACTGTGTGCCCTAGATCTACATAGGAAAGAATTAAAGTTCACCCAAAAATGAAAATTCTGTCATTTGTTTACGCTGACATTTGTCATTCCCAAATGCTATTGCTTTTTTTTGTGAAAACAAAATGTCTTTTCTATTAATATTCCATTAATATTGATGCCACATTATGAAAACACTTTGTGTGTTGTGTAGAATTACAAAACATATAGTATGCAAGCATGTAAAATTTTTTATCAAGAATTTGAAGAGATTTAATTTCACACGTAAAGGTAACTCTGTCACCCCCTTGTGTACAGATTTCTTATGCCATTAAAACTCAAGAATGCTTAAGTTGCTTGCAATTTATTTGGTTTTAAGTGTGTGTATCTGTGTAAAATGCTTTGTGGCTCATGTTAAATGTTTTGGACATGCAGGTGTTTTTATTTACTATTTTAGATTCTTGTATTGTGTTGCTTTCTGTTGAAATGTGCTTATTTTCAATTGGTTGCCAGTGTCTGTTTCTGCATCTACCATCCCACCCGGAAGAGGGGAAAACCTGGCAGGAAGCTCAGTCCATCTGCTCTTCCCATCAGGGATCTCTGGTTTCCATAGAGGATGAAATTGAACAAGGTAGAGATTATAATTTTATGATTAAAAGCTCCTCATGCTTGCACCTGCCATTGTTTTTCTCTTTGCACTGATCCTGTTTATTTCTAGCCTACATCGTCATGTTGCTTCATGGCTGGTCACCCGGGGTTTGGATCGGTGCACGTGGTGTCTTTTCTAGCAAATGGACCAATGGGAAGCCGCTCAACTATAAGAACTGGGAGGTATAACGACCCAGGGTTTAATTTCTTCGAAATTGAATTTGATTCCTCACTGTTTTTAAATGCTTTTCCATGTGTGTACTTGTCTACAGACATTAACTAATTACAAAGTTCCAAAGGAACCCCCCTGCACTTATCTGTCCAATAGTCACAACTTCCGGGTAACAGGAGTATGGCAGGATGATATGTGTACTGAGAGAGTTTATGGCTTTGTCTGCCAAAAGCCTCAAGGTGGAGTCACATATCTCACATAGTCATTTGTTTAATGTAGATATATTATTGTAGTATTATTATTACTTTTGGTATTATTATATATTACGTTTTGGCTTCTCAAGCTATATGCCCTAATTATTTAATTTCTCACTCTCCCTTTCTCAGATACCACCAAACGACCCACCCATCCATATTATACCTCTCTGGACCTGTCTGAGTATAAAAATCATAGTTACCATGTCATTCATGGCAACTTGAGCTGGTATGCAGCCCAGAAAAGCTGTTTGGACAAGGGGGCGGCACTTGTGAGCATCACAGACCCGTTTCATCAGGCCTACCTCAGTGTGCTGATAAACAGGCTGGGGGCTCCACACTGGATTGGCCTCTACAGTACAGATGTAAAGGCTCCTCCATATCACACACACTATATACGTACAATGTCCAAACTGTGGTGTATATACTTATGTTTGTGTATTAAAGTGGAGCACCCCTCTACCTCCATAGGACGGAATATCTTACCAGTGGTCGGATGGCACCGAGGGCTCATTCACTTACTGGGAAGTGTCTAATTATTATCCAGAGGGACCGATGGGAGAAGGAGGATGCGTTTCTATTGATGTTAATGGACGCTGGAAAGAGGAAGAATGTGACAAGTCATTATCAGGAGCCATATGCTATATACCTCCTCCAAGTGAGTCCATTTTGAACCAGTAACACAGTAAATAAACATACTCATACATAAATGTTATATATATATGAAATATTCTTTACATATTTTCTGAATTGTAAATGGCTGAAACAATAATATTTAAATTGTATAATTGTATGCTCAAACACAGAAAGCATTGCTTTCTCCTATGAAGTGGTGTGTCCTGAGACCTGGGTGAAATTTCGTGGAAGCTGCTATAATTTCAAATCGATCATGCTGGAGATGAGCCTGGAGGAAGCCAGAGATCACTGTAGAAAGAAAGGTACTGTAAACTCACTCAGTGAGTTGCATCAGAGCTGTCTTTTGTTTATCATTGGTTCTACTTGCATTGCTTTTACACATTCATGTACGTTGATGTTTTCTTTTAGAAAATTCCTCAGATGTTCTGGTCATCCAGGATGATGAGGAAAGCCGCTTCTTCCTTAAGGAGATGTGGCATTATTACCAGGGGCCTCAAAACATATGGATGGGAATTCTGTACGACACTGACAGTAAGATCTATGGTGTTCAATATTAAGCCTTAATTATTTGACGTTTAATAATTTAATAATTTAAGTTACAAAGTGTTCTTTTAAAAATGTAAAAAATAAATAGTCTTTGTTTTAAGAGACAAGTGACCAAAATGCTTATGTTTAGATGATGCTTTTGCCCGGTTCGATGGATCACCGCTCCAGTACACAAACTGGCGTTCCAGGGCTCCAGATTCGAGTATGATGCGGGCTGACAGCTGTGTGACTATGCGTGTGTCGGATGCTGTGTGGCAGTTAGTCAACTGCAGGGACAGATTTGGCTTTATCTGCAAAACCTCAACAGGTATATTAAGGATCCAAGACTTGTTCAAGGATCTTGATCTAAGTGTGGTGAAATTGTCGCAAGCCTAAGACAACAGTAATAGTATTAGCAGATGCAATCTGCTCTATATTATTGCAATGCAATGGCACATAAAAAGGTAAATTAAATGCTGTGATTGTTGTTTTTTGATTGTGGCTTTACTCCTCAAGATGTTTTTGCTTTGCATCACAGGTGCTATAAAAGAGGTTGAAGTGGAGCCACTAAAAGGTTAGAGAAATCTCTCTCTCCCTGTCACTCGTGTTTTTTATAAATCATGTTATTGCTTGTATGCTAATTTTTGAAGTTGTGGCAGCTCTGTATTTCTTTGCCTCTTCCTTTAACTGCTCTCAGCTTTAAAAGTAAGATTTATTACGATAGGATCCATAAAACTGATTATGAAATCATTATGGTTTGTCTGCCTACACGAAAGCAAAACTGTGTGACTCGACAAAACCACATCCAATCAAACCGTTAGGGGGCGGGGCAACCCAGCCACAAAAGTAAAAACTCAAGCAACACAGTGTTAGATGATATCAATAAATAATGCACAGTAAAACATTATGTAATTCATGAACCTTGCATAGACATATGAAAACTAATAACAAAACACAGAGGCGCATATCTCAAAATTCGCACATATATTGACTTGACTTATTGAGAATCACAACCCACAAAAGAATGTGTAGTTCTGTAGCTGCTTTTTGCTCTGTCATTTGTACTTTGAACAATTCATTCAATGTCATTTCCTTTTTTAGGGGTGCACCAGGGTGTGATCTCGGTGGCTGCCTTAGTGGCCATTTTGCTGTTCGTGGTGATTGCTGGCTCGTTGTGGATCCTTTACAAAAGAAAGTCTTTGTGCATGCGGAGGCTTCCGTCATTTGGCAGCGCCTATTACAGACAGACAAACTCACAATCCAGTGAACAAGATGAAAATGTTTTGCTCCCAGATCTTGAAACACAAGCAGGGGAATGATGTGTGTTTGAGTGTGTGAATAGGTGCATGTATATGTTTGTATATGCGTTTTCACCTTAGTGTTAGAGAAGTCAGGGAGATTGCAAGTGGGATTATTATGAATCTGATATGAACGTTCTTAAATTGTCGGTCTGTGATGTAGCTAATGAGAAGATATCATGCACAAACTGTACAGGTCTTATGAAGTCCCACGGCAGTCCATTTAAAAGCATTATGAACTGTATTTTCTTTACAAAAACTGAGATTTTCTCATATATAGGAGAGCAATGCAAGAAATGGTAATGGCTTGTTGGTTAATATTAGGTGTTAAATGTAACTCTTTTTTGCAACTGTTAAACAATGCAATGTTTTGGATCTCTATGATCCTTAGAATCTTCTAATACTGTCTTTTGATGTCTTATAATAGACAATCTACAGCAGGAAGGTTATTCTAACAAGAAAAATTGTTCTCCTTAGAATAATAAACTGGAGTCAGAAAGGGCCCAGATTTTGCACACCAAAGCAGAATAGAACAGCGTGGCTTAAAGCAAATGTTTACCTTGCACAGACATCAGTGCATTGTGTTGTCAGTATTACATTCTTTGTTAGTAATGTTGTGTTATTGTTGTGTTATCCTTGATCCCGAGTGTGTTTGTTAGGATTACTTGTTTGTTCTTTATAAGCACCTTACCTTGCATAGCTTCCAGAGCACCGGAGCAGTGTTATTAGAATAAGGGCCACAGATGCACTTCAAACAGCCCCCCGGTGTTTCACAAACCCTATACCACAAAGCTAAAACTATGGGCCCCAAAGCCTCAGTCCCTCAAGATACCATTGTATGAATTTGCTAAATGTAGAGCAGTCATGGCATGAAGTCAGTCTTCCATTTTTACTTCAAGAATGGGTGCTGTTTTTGCTAGGGGAAAATATTGTGTGTCCCACATTAATGAGTTTATACAAGTTACTGGAAAAAAACGGTTTCAGTCATACAGTGTTTCTTTGTTCTTTAATATAACCACTCAGACAAAGCCTGTATATTTTACAAATTGTATACCTCCTAATACAGTAATACAGTAAGCCTTAAATACAAAACATTTTGTGATTTCCTATAGATCTGTGTTCCAAACTGTATGGCAAGACAATTTTCTTTTTCGTTGACACTTTAAATATTTGACACACAATTTTTTTTTTAAGTCATGGTTTTCATACATTTGTAGTTAATGAGCAGATGTGTTTTGGTATAGATCTTTTTTCTGACTTGCTTTGTGTGTGTGTGTGTGTGTGTGTGTGTGTGTGTGTGTGTGTGTGTGTGTGTGTGTGATTTCTGGGTGACAGTGTTCAAAGCGACTACATAGTGTTATTGTTTGTCACAGTTTACATTTTGTTGTTTTGTTGTTTCAGCATTTTTGTTTTTAAAGAAGTGAAATGAATGTCTTTGGGAATGTCTTGCTTTGTTAATCATTTTTTAGGAACACATAATCAGTTTATTGTGACCACATGGAGATTTTCATTTATTCCCACCTGTTTTATGATACAGAAATAAAAAAAAGAAATAGATACAGATATAGATGTCTGCCTGAGTCAAACAAGTCACTAGTTGTCTTGTCATGCACTAATTAATTCTTTTGTTTTATTTATCTTTTTTGTACTAACGCCCCTCTCTACAACTAAAATTCTACAATTAAAATAACAAAAAAAAAATAATGTTATAAATATTAAGTGGGCGGTAAAATGCGGAACGTCACAAGCAATAAGAAACTGCCGCTATTCATGTTGGGCTGTGGCCATCCGCGCTATGACGTAGTTGACAGCTGACCAACCACAGCGCCCAGTTGGAGGAGCGTTAAACAGAAACATAAAATGTTTCAGTACTGGAGTGGCGACTCATCTGGAGGGGATTTCTGTTGTAAGACCACAAAAGTCGGTCTTTCCATGCATATCTAGTGTGGAGAGACGTCTATGATCGCAGTCAGGAAGAATCGTTTGCATTCATCATGGATTGGGACAGACAGCCGTTATTTTGTTCTCTAATGTTCCTGCTTTTAGCCGAAAGCGCAGTTCATTTAGGAAGTTGCGCATCAGCTGTTAACAGTGGTAAGTGTGACTATCTCATCCCTGTATGTTTATATATATAAATCCTCTTGTAGATGTTATAAGAGTAGTCTAACTATTATTGGTTCATTCATTATTGAACTACTCTAAAAGTTTGTGTTTTACAAGCTGAAATAGCTTCAGCATGATGGAGTTATTAGGAGGAGTAAAACAGACTAATGTTGGTTGAATGGGTTATGTAATGTGTGCATACTGCTTCTTAATAGTTAATGCAGTCGTGTGAAACGTTGGTAAGATAAACGTTAACGTACACGTGTGAGTTAGTAGTTCTGGTTAAGATCATGGTGTGATTCAAATGCTTTGTTGTTAACAGGGTGAAAAGTCAGTGGAAATCAATGTACACCGTTTTATAAGTGCATTGAAATTTTAACCGTTAATGTAGATCACTGCTGATATCTGCCTACTGCAAAACACCTTCTCATATTTCAGTAATAAATGTGAGTGAGTGTGTTTGCTTGTCAGTGTGTGTGCATGTGGCTCTGGTTTTGCCTACATTATAACCATTAGGGTAACCTGAAATTATCTGGGTTACATTGTGGAAAACAGCTTTATAAAGATACAACGTAATAGTAAAAATATTAAACATGTTTCTGTGAAGGTTACATTTTGGAATGGGATAAAAAATATCATTAGCTTAGCTTAAAGTCAGTTGAGGTCTATGGAAAGTCCCCAACATAATTAAAAACAAAGCAAAACAAAAATGCGTGTGTGAATGAGAGTGAACAGTTTTCACACTATGTCACACCTTTAACCTCAAGTTGAATCAAATCCTTATCTATAGATCATTTATCATACATTTGAAATACACTGTATACTGGATGTTCATACTTTACTTTTTTTACTTTTTGATTGTATATTTTGTTAGCTTCAACATTTATAATGAAACATTAAATACATATAGGCGCAATTGTATATTTTATATGATTTTATTTTTATACAATTAAAACAACATTACAACCCCCACCCCCCACACACACTTGCTTAGGTTTACTTTAACAGAAATATTTGTGTTGTTAACTACACTTTTGTCAAATATATTTCATATAAATAAATGGCACTGTTCTTCACAGAAATGTTGATGTTGAAAGTTTGTTTTGTTGTGGCTGCAGTGACAGCCCCCCCTCCGCAGAGCACTGCATGACTCAAAGACTCCTTTGTTTTATGCTGTTGTTCTAAACAAAGTGCATATCTGAGCACAGACACAACTATGACACCTTATGAGATATTGTGGAAATTTTCGCCCTAGCAAGAGGACAATGAGAGTTAATAATCCAGTGTTTATTTAAATCCACTCCAAGGCTACTGAAAGAATAACACACTACTGTATAAACAGATTTTGAAAGACTTGAGACTTTCAGCACATTCATATAAGCAGATATGTCCTTTATTTAACGAAGAGTGTTTAAATTTAGCTTTCTTCATTGTGTTAACCAAAACTGCTGTATTGTCACTGTGAAAAGACTGTTTAAGGATACTAGCTGTTCATCTTTGTTGAGTTAGTTAAAACGGTGATCAAAAGCAATTATGTAAATAAGCATGCAACATGTTGTTTGCACAGTAAATTTCATAGCTGATCTTCTGTCATGTAATCCTCTCATACAGGATATCAATGCACCAGATAATGTGATTTATTGTATTCACACAGGAAATGACACGTTCGCTATACAGCACCATGGCACTGGAAAGTGCCTCCTTGTCCAGAATGGAGCTTTGAAGTTGGGAGAGTGTTCATCGCTTCCCGCCATCTCATGGAAGTGGGGTTCAGGCAACAGGCTGTTTCACATGGAATCGTCCATGTGTTTGGGTCTTGAAGTGCGCTCCAAAACGGTGATCCTGTCCAGCTGCAGCTCCACAGAGTTTCTGAGGTGGAGGTGCTATGAGGACATAATCTACACAGAATACCAAATGAAACTGAGTGTGTTGATCGACGGCACCATAACCTCCAAGAGGGATGCACAGGACGCTTGGAAACGAGGAGGGACTTCGGAAAACATCTGTCAGCAACCTTACAGAAGTATGACGCTACCATTTTTTACATATTTACATGCACACACCTGTTCCCTCACTTATTTGTAGTGAGTGTAGCATCATGGTAAAGCTCTAAGATGTTAACAGAAAGGTTGTAGGTTGAAACCATTCTAGAAGTTAACTTTCAGCCTTTCAGCAAGATTGTTCAGTGTGACTGTTCTTGCAACAGAAAAGGGTCAGTTTAAAAGGCAACTGTTTTGTGGTCAAGTATTTAGATCATGGGCTGATGACTGGAAGGTTATGTGTGATGGTGGATAATTAGTTTCATCCTCAGCTACAGCAAATGAATAAAAATGCATAAATATGTTCAGAGTTGGCATGCATTGCTTATGTACTGTATTTCCTGTAACCATTCTCACAGTTTACAACCGATACATTTGACACAAACGTGTGCGTGTGTGTATGTGGGATGCAAATGTGTGTGAGAATACTGTGGTTTCACCATTAGAAGACCTGTTCTAGAAATTTCAGACTATCCTGTTCATCTGCTAGCCGCTATGCCTATTTATTTTTTGCTATTTGGAGTTACTGTTACAGTTTATGTGAAATGGAGCCTGTAAGGACTAACCCCTCCTGCTCTTGCAGTTTATGACACAGCAATTGCTTCATATCTGCCAGTAAACAGCTACTCATCTGCCTGTATTCAACATTTGTTGCTCTATGGCTTATGAATCTGCACAAGCTCATTTGCCATATATGGAGAATTCTTGTTGTTAATTCAGTATTGACTGTCCCAACTGTCCCTTCTAAAGTGCTTAATATGGTTTTTTTTATGTTAACTGTTAAATGTTAACAAATGTTTTGTAACCAAAATGACAGTTAAATTGTTGTTTTGGCATTTTGACAGCTGTATTGGCATTTTGATGTCAGTGAACTTCCTTAAGCTGGTTATGTTTTCATTGGTGAAAAAATACCAAGCGGTCCAAATAAACTTATAAAATTATGTGGTAAGATAGAAGAGGAAAGAGAGAGAGATGATCTTTGATTTTCACTTTAAAACTAAATTAGCTATTACTGCCCAAAGCAAATACCCTTCTGCTACTGTAAACACACATCAAATTAGTACGTGGCTTCTGCTTAATTCAAATCTCTTTTACAATAGCCTGATATTCTCAAATAGACATTACAAAAGTGGCTTTAAAAGTCACTATCTTTTTTGTTAGTATTTCCATTGAGCATTCACCTATCACTTAACTTGTGATTTTTTTCTGATCCTGTTAATTTACAGGAACAGTTTTGTAGCTATGTAACCCAACAGAAATTAAATAATTATAGTATGAATTCACATTCCTGCTTGTTTCACAGAAATGCACACAAGCGGGGGAAATTCTAATGGGGCACCATGTGAGTTCCCCTTTCTCTACAATGGGACCTGGCACCTCAGCTGTCTGCCTGCCACTGGTGAAAAACCACTAGACTGGTGCTCTACCACAGAAAACTATGATCTGGAGCAGAAGTGGGGAAATTGTTTGAAATACGGTAAGATTTACATTCTCCACAGATCCTGGGATTTTCCCAGAAACTGCTGGGAAGGTCAGAGTACTTTCAGTCATTTAAACATTTGTCTCATTTTACAAAACACCCAGCTGCTTACTAACGTATGTCATTCAATTCCAGTCAAACACAATTACCATTTACTGAACTTGGTGGAATAAAGGAATGGACTAAATGCTGAAACATGTCACATTACAGGAGATGTTTTTTGTCTTTTGCTGTTTGTTTGACTGTAGATAAACAAAGAATATTACATAGGAAGTTCTGAGATTCTTATTTGATAAAGTCACAAAATAGTTTGCAGTAAGGAGCCAATACAGTACGTGCAACAAGTACATAAATAAAGTCAGTAAAACTAAGTTAATTTAAAAAGTAAATAGGGTGAGTCAGAGTAATGACAGATGTCATTGATAGAGCTTAAAGACCCTGTGAAATTAAAATAATTTAAATAAGAGTTTTGTGACGTTTAGTCCATGTGTATTAGCTTTGAAGCCATCTGTAAAAGCTTACAAAAAAAGCTGTTACATAACAGATACATGCATTTGAAATCAACATGAAATCAAAATTGAGCATAGTTTACCTTCTTATACATGTTCTGCATGTTAATTGCCTTTTGGTGAACGATTAATCAAGTATGTTTGTTTTATCATCAAGCGTTTTACTCCATAACTTAAAACAATGCGCAATAAATCACTCAATGAAATGACTTCCTTTCTCAGATGATACATGCAAGGTTGCACAGCTGCTAAGCCAACAAGTTTTAACCCCGGCTTATCACTTTCTTTTAATCTATCACTTTTCTTTTAATCTATCCAGAACAGGGTAGCAGTACCACATCAGATGAACCAGCAACACAAACATGGTTAACTATTTCCTCTCAAACACCATTGTGACCTACTTCACCTGCTAATTTGAAGCAGAACTCGTGCTGGTTTTAACCAGCTATATCAGCAAGATAAAAAGACATTGACTTTTCTGTATGTGCAGAGCCCACTTTCAGTATTAAAATAAAAACAGATTTTTGGAAGAGATGCAATTATTTTAGGAGTGCTCCTCTAGCAAACAGTAGCAGATGTGTTTCCAGCTTGAAGCATTCTGGGAAGGTCAATGATCTCAGATTCAAAGATTCCTTATGAAAAATAATCAAGGTGTTACTGTATTAAAACTGTAGTAATTATTGTTTTGTTTTGCTATATTGATTGGTTTTATCATTGTATTTCCATGAATTTACAATAAATATGGTTAAAGTATGGTTACAGTAGTAAAGCAACGGTAAATCCGTGGCTACTGTATAACCAAATAATATTAAAAGACAGAAAGACAAACAACATTTGGCAAAGAAGCATATGTCCTTAACTAACCTCCCCACCACTTTTCTTTCATTTAGTGAACGGCTGTTCTGCTTTATGGGAAAAAGCCTCAGGGAAGGGACGCTGCTACCAGGTGGTGTCCACGGCAATGGTGACTTGGCACGAGGCACGGGATGCCTGTCGTAGTCAAGGCGGAGATCTGCTCAGTGTGTCCAGCCCTGAAGAGCTTGAGTTATGTAAGGCATTGCAACCACAGCTCCACACTGAGCTGTACATCTGTCACTGTTTATAGCTACTCTTTGTAGTTGAACATGCATATATGCATGTAATATATATAATGATCTATATATGTATACGATATACACTGATCTCCCAGCTATAAGGTTTTCTTTCATCTCTGTCTCTGCAGTTAGGGGTCGGGGAGACTTGCCAAGCAAACTGTGGATCGGATTGAGCCATCTGGACTGGATGCAAGGGTGGCAGTGGTCAGATGGATCCGCTTTATCTTTTGTCCCATGGGAAACAGGTTATTTAAATAACCCTTTTTTGCCATACTGGATCTCTGTATGCAAAATGCTAAATGACATGTTATTCTATCTTTATAAAAAAAATGAGTCCGAGAGGATGTCTATATAGTAGACATCATCACTTCTATCGCCTAAATGTAATTGTATATCAAACTTTAATTTGAGAAGAGCAAATAAAATCCTGTTTTCCATAATATGTCCCCTGCTGTACCACCCATATCTACAGTACATTCACTGAGGGTAACTTCCTCAGATTCACAGTGATTTAGGTTTGACAAATCAAGGGGGTCCAATGCTCTGTTTTGTCTTAGCACAAGTCTACTTTTCACCATTTCCAATGACATTACTGTCACACTGTATTGTGTGTGTGTGTGTGCGCACACGTGTATAGGCATACAGACATAGTTGTTTCAGTAGAACAACAAGCTAATGGTTTGAATGGTGTCTTTATGCAGTAGACACAGGGTTCTGCTCTGTCTTGGAGGAGAGGGATGACAGCATTGTCTCTAACTTACTGTCAGCTGTGATAATGTGGGTGGTTTGTCCCCCTCACCCCATGTGCATGCTGTCAGTGAAATGAACTGTCTATTTGACTGCTTTTTTGGAAAAATTGTGCAGCTTCTAACTTAATACACAGCACATAAATGAGCGTGAAATGTTTTTTATTGATTTGGGTTTATATTATGTTTATGTGAGAGCAAAGAAACTGCAGAGCGCTATGAGAGACATGAAATAACCAGAGGTTTCAGTTGATCATGCATCAATCAACCAATCACAATCAAGTATATAAGTGAGCTATGTGAAAAGCATAAATCACTGGTATTAGATTGGTGTTTTATATGTATAATTATTCATCAATTAATTTATTACAGATCAGTAATAGTATTGAGATTATTTATTAGTAATAGTAATGAGTGGCAATTTATAAAGCAGTTTGTAATGCATTATAATACAATGTAATGCAAGGTGTTACATAAACTTTTTATTGATAAATTTATTATAATTTTCATTGATCATTGCCATGTGTTTGTTAGGCATCCCAATTAGATCCCTTGTGTCGGATGAGGACTGTGGGGTTCTGAAAGACTCACTACGATTCGGAGCCGAGACCTGTGAGAACCGGCTTCCGTTTATCTGTGAGAAGTCAGATAGGCAGGCAGAGAGCTCAGGTTAGATACTGCCCTCTCTCTTCTATTTCTGTGTCTCTTTTTTGTGTTTTCATTATCTCTGTTCTCGTTTCAGCAGTCAGAGAGGTGTACAAACCCACAGTGTGTAAGAACGATTGGGTTGGATGGAAAGGATTTTGTTATCAACTCCACAAAGGGCCAAAGGAGTCTAAGTTGTCGCAGGAGGAAGCTAAGAGCATGTGTAAACTAAATGGAGCTCAGCTCGCCAGCATGCACAGCATAGAGGATGTAGAAATGCTACATGTAAACTTCCACCAAGGTAAGCAGACATTATTTTGTATGTTATTATTATTGTATGTTATTATTACAAATTGTTAACAAATAAATGTTATTATGTATATATTGTTGAAGTCTTATGTTCATTGATATGAAAAAATGACTTCTAAAGACACCTTTCTCATGCTTTGTCTGCCTTCATTCTCAGGTCCTCAGCAAATACTGGTATATGTGAATAATTGTGTATTACTGTATATTTTACTGTATTTTATTGTATGTTATACTATATGTATTGTGTATGCATCAGATCTGTTCAATTTATATTATATGTGTGTTGTGACTTCCTGTGTGTGTGACAGATCTAAAGGCAGAGGTGTGGATTGGACTAATGGGTGATGGTACGTCCTCAGTTTTTGAATGGGTCGATGGAGTACCAGTTACTTTCACATACTGGGCCAGGGCTCAACCTCCACCACTTCTGCCAAACACCACCAGCTGTGTGTACTACTCAGGAGAGGTGCGTGTCTGTTTCCTTCATACTGATAGACTGTATGTCTCACCTTATCATCCCAAGAAGATGACAAAACAAGATAAACAGTTTGAATCGTAAAAAAAACAAACGCAACAGAGACTCCAGTCATGAAACCAACGTCATCTGCTGTTGTTTCTCTCTGTGTGTTTGCAGCATCATACATGGTCTGTGTCTGAATGTGACAAGCCAAGGTCTTACATGTGCAAGATGCTCGGGAAGGTAAATGAGAGCCTGCCAGAGGATGGCTGCCCTCCAGATGGGGTGAGAGACCATTACTGACACATCAGAGAGAGAGAGACGAACAGTGACACTAATGAACAAAATTTACTATGACTCTGCCCTTCATGCATAAATGCATGCATAAATGCATAAAATATGTATGCACTTTGCATATGTATGCACTTTATGGTTTCATTGTTACTGACATTTGTTTAGATTTCAGATATGTTTGTGAATCTGATTCAGATCATATGGGCAGACATCTGTTTTTTTTATCTCTAGAACTGGAAAAGACACAGCAATGCTTGCTATAAAGTGGACACTGAGCTAGTGTACTATAAAAACAGCTGCCACATCACTATTAATAACAGGTAACAGAGCTTTGACATACTATTCAACTCCATAAAACGCATACACGCATATAATCAGCATCTGACAATGAGATACATTCTTACATCTAGTGCAGTCATTTACTTTAAACGTCAATATAAGAATTATGGGTTTAGAAAGTTACATGTTATTTTATCTGTGGGAGTCAGTTGGCATTATAAGTTCAATGTGTTTATCTTGCACAGGATGTATTACATAATTTTTGCTGCAAAGCTCGCTAGCATGATGCGAAAGTTTTTTGGGTGGTTGCCAGGGCATTTACTGGCCCAAATGAACAAAAAACAACTTTATATGCTGGTCCCCACATATAGCATTAAGGCAGTTAAGAGTGACAAAAGTTAGTAAATAATACAAGAAACAAGAGTAACCACAATAGAACAAACCTGTTGTGCCCAACAGAGAGAATGTCACTATTTTTATATAAAGATAGCAGAAAGCTACATTCATGTTTTTTCTTAGTGTTCTCTCTTTATCAGCGTTTCAGCTTCTCTTGTAATATCAGGTTTTATCATTTGTAGATTTGAACAGGCCTTCATTAACAGTCTTCTGAAGGAGCATATCGGCTTTGAGACGTTGTATTTCTGGACGGGACTACAGGATTCTAAAGGTTCTGGAGAATATCAGTGGATCAGTCAGGACGGAACGGCAAACCGGGTCTCATACACCAACTGGAGATGGTTAGAACCAGGTAATGTAATTATAGGGTCAGCTGGGAATGTTACAGATCAAACTCAGTTGTTTAAATTATACAACAAAAAAAGTTGTTTTACTTAGATCTAGATACATTGCTGAATTTGTTCATTGTATGTGTGCATGTGTGTTTTTCAGCTTTTCCCGGTGGTTGTGTGGTGATGTCTGCAGGAAGTCCCTTGGGCCAGTGGGCTGTGAAGAATTGCACTCTGTTCAAAGCTGGTAATATCTGTAAGAGACCCATCACATCTGTAGTGCAGCCCACCCCAGACCCAGCTGTGCCCAACCTCAATGCTTCCTGTGCACCAGGATGGGTCTCAAGAGAAGGCCTTCCCTACTGCTACAAGGTGTGTGTTTGTTTACATCACTGAAGGTTGCATTCGTCATGCTGAAGGATTATGTGAGAAGTTTTGCAAGTTAGATCTAATTGGTGTGTGTTTGTGTGTGTTTTCTGGGTTGGCAGGTGTTTCACGGGGAGCGTTTGACCCGAAAGCGCACGTGGGAAGAAGCAGAGCGTTTCTGTGAAGCGCTGGGGGCTCACCTGCCCAGCTTTACTGAGGTTAAAGAAATGCAAGCGTTACATTCAGTCCTGAGAGACTCTATCAGGTATAGAGAAGCTTTTTCTTTCTATTACTGGCAGTATTACATGCTCTCACGTACACACAGACAGACACACAGGCTATAAAACTTATAGACTTCTATTTTTGTTTCTTTGTTGCCTTGAACAGTGATAATCGTTTTTTCTGGGTGGGGCTAAATCGCAGAAGCCCAAATAACAACAATAACTGGGAGTGGAGTGATGGGCGCCCAGTGAGTGAAAAAACATGACCTCCTGAACAAAAATAAAACAATAATTCAGTAATCTGAGCCATCATTTGCTGTTACTTTACCTAATGCTAATGTATGAAATGTGTAGGAAGTTCTCCAATGATTTTTAGCTGCCTTTGTTGCTTGGTAACAGGTCTCCATGACAATATTTTCTCAAGAGTTGCAGGAAGATGATGAATATAACAGGGATTGCATTGCCTTCAAGGTGTGGCAGATACGACTCCCAAACATTACACTGCCTTACATGACCTTTGATTGTTACAATATTACAGACCTGCAAATATTAGCTCAGTGAAAACATAACACGACACATCTGGTCTTGTTTACTTTACTGTGATCACGTCATGTTGGAATTACTGTAATTACATATGCTGATGAGTAAAAACTAAAAACGTCTGTGAAAAATGGCATAATTACAAGTTGGAAACTAGGTTGCTGTTGCAACGGTCAAATGAGAAACAATGTAAAAACAAATTGGTGTTTTGGTTTGATATTTCATGTAACTTACAATTAAGAATGTCTTGTACAGTATGGTAATACAGGATTTTTCAAATTTCATTTTCATTTGACAGTAAACCAGAGACATAATACACATTAACAAGTAATGCTTAGTTTCATTTTCAGCATTGTGACTATTGATCACAGCATGAAATAATTATTTCTCATATTAGTTGTAAACAACACTTGCTTGAATCTGTAATCTTGTCATTGCAGTAATTCTAAAATGGCATTACTGCAGCTTTACTGTAACTGCATGTTAGTCTTCATTTGTTTATTTGATTTACATGTGTAAACGATTGGGGTGCAGGGGACTGGCTGCAGGGGTTAAAGCTGTAATTGACACAACAAGATAAAGTCAGTTGCGCAGTTGGAAGCAAAACAAGTTTTAGTTCAGACAGCTTGTGAAAATGAATGTTTTTGTTTTTGTGTGTCTTATCACCAGACTTTGAAAGGAACCTACAAGCCCTTTCTCTTCCTTCTGTTTCACAATTTCCCCACACGGCCATTTTATCCCAGCACTTTTCACTGTGATGCCAAACTGGAGTGGGTGTGTCAGATACCACGAGGTAAACAACATATAACACTCTCATCTGCAGTCACTGCTGTCTCTCTCCTGCATGCACTGAGAGACAAACAATGTTTTTAACAAGTCCTCGAGGAGTTAGTATTTATTTATATCTATGGATTTTATTAGAATTGCTTGACAATCTAAGTTAGTCTGCAATTATAATATAATCCTAGCTGTACTACAAACAATCACACACAGTTGTGTAGTTAAATGTTTTGTTATTTATTTAGATCTAGTTAAATGTTTTGGAGAAACTAAAAAGTAAATGTTGGTCTTTCTATCATCATTCTAAAGGTCAAACACCAGAAACTCCAGAGTGGTACAATCCAGGTAGAGCTGGTTTCCTTCAAAAATAAATTTGGAACTTTGTCATTTTGTTTGTGTAAAAATCTGTGACACATACTTAGCATGTTTTCTTGCTTCTTCTTTGCGTTCAACAGATGGACTTCATAACACATCTTCATTTATAGATGGGCAGGAGTTTTGGTTTGTAACAGATCCAAAGTTGTCCTTTGACGAGGCCGTCTTATACTGCAGCAGCAATAACAGCAAACTCGCAGCACCCAACACTTTCAGTGCTGCCCGCCACCTTCAGGAACAGCTGTCTAAGGTGAGAGATGAGTGTGTTATAGACAATAATGAATCAAAATCAATTGGTTGAACATGAATATATGTATATATATATTTTACTGAAAATACACTAGTTGCTTTGGATTGGATTATAACCCATGTGCCAAATGCTATATGTAAATATAATTTTGATCTGTCATAGCATGGAGATAAAAGGATGAAATGGTGGGCAGATCTTCGTTATCCCGGTCCTCACGTGCCATTTGCGTAAGATATGATTTCTTGCATCTCAACCAAACATGTATCATTGTAAATGCAGGACTGAGCCTTACATATTTAACCGTGTTTTATTCAACAGCAATTTGTTAATGGAGTCTTTAGCTGTACTGTACTGATATGAGTGTGTGTGTGTTCTCATGCAGACTGAGCCCCATTCACTACTATAATTCAGCATTCCTGGGCAGGTGCCCCTCTATCACACCCGTCTTCTTTGAGCCTGGTATGATTTTTCGATCTAAAGATCTCATTTTGCTGCCAAGTGTTTTTAAAATTAAAAAAAAGATTTATTTTTTGCTGTGAATGTTATACAGGTATAATGCATTTCGTACAGGACCCTTGACGGACATAAACTGATAAATACATGACATGAACTCATGTCTTCCTGGCCGTCCTGCCCAAAAGAAACTATTACATAAAGATTGAAATTTGCAAGTGACTGAGACCTTTTTAAAAGTCCATCATTGTTTTTGTTTTAAAACTGAAATCAAACATAAGGAGCATAAAATAAACATGCTCATGCCGTATCTAGAAATGTTAGTGGCTATTTCTAGGTCACTGATCAAATGTAAGCAAATTTGTGACATTGGCCATCTTAACTCCTCTGTTCTTTGTAACTTCCTTGTTTCCATTGCAGCACACAAGATGCTCTTTGTAAAATTCTCAATGCCATGCGAGTTTGTGCCAGCTTAAGTGCATGCTGTCATAAGCAAAAGGGCCAAATACTTAATACTAACAAATCTGGCAACACAGATTAAGCGAAACAATTTTTCATTCTTTTGTAAGTTTCTCACAAATTATAAGCATTTTCACTAGTGATTTCAGACTTTTGAACCTTTTCAAACTTTTGGAATAGAAATAGCAAGAAACAATGTATCATATAATTTTTACATTCTTTGTCAGAAGGAATTTTTTGGCCATTCTTTGCATTGTGTCTCACTGTTTTTCATCATCTTGTTCTATGGAAATAATGATGTGTTGTGAAATGCCATGGACTTATAGCCACCTCAATAAGCCACCTTTTTTTCTTTGTAGGTTTTAGTGGGAACTGTAATGAAAAACAGTCATTTGTGTGTGAGGCCATCAACATCACATCTGCGGAGAAAGCAAACCCAGAACCTCACACACCTGGCACCAAGTGTGAGCCCACAGCCCAGCAATTCAAAGACAAGGTCTGCCGTTCACTGATGGTCTTAATACACAAACAGCCAGTCACATATCTGATGTATTAGAGTGGAGTATGTTTTTATTAATCACAGTGTGTTTGTGCTTTACAGTGCTACTGGATTTTGTCTAAGTCTGTTTTCCTGAGTTTTAAAGAAGCCAATGAAAACTGTCAGAGACTAAAAGGCTCGCTGCTCACCATATCAGACCAAACCGAACAAGGTGTGTTTGATTATACTACTAGAATCCAGAACATATACTTGAAACATGCATGAACATATTCATAGTTTGAGTAGACATACTGTATACGTGTAAACAGAGGGCATTTTTGCACTTTCCATTTCTCTCTATCCATCTTGCCCTTCTCCCCTTGCTTTCTATCTAGATTTCATCACTACCCTGTTACCGCAGTTTCCAGGGGAACCCAAGAAGGTGTGGATTGGCTTGAAGTTCAGGCTTCATGACACTCAATGGGTGGACAACTCACAGGTTTCATATCTGAACTTCAATCCACTCCTGCACGGCCAGTTCCGGCCCATGTTCATCAATGTAAGTATCAATATCTGCTTTGTAAGTAGACTTGAAAAATTTTACTCCGTACAGTCAATAGCATAGTTCATAGAAAATTAAAACCCTGTCATATACTTAAAGCCACAGTTCACCTAAAAATGAAAATTCTGTCATTATTTACTCACCCTACTTACCCCATGCTGTTATAAACCTTTATGAACTTCTTTGGAATACAAAAGAAGATATTTAAAGAATGTATGAGCTGTTTTCCATTCAGTGGATGTCAGCAGGGATCAGACTTTTGTACCCATTCACTTCTATTATGTGGAAAAAGACATTCCACACATATTTGTTTATGTTTAGCAGAAGAAAGCAAGTATTAGGGGCTTGAAACAACATGAGGGTGAGGAAATGGTTATAGTTATGGTTATATGGCTTTCTATTTTTGGATAAAAAATAATGTAATGTGAGGGTTTCTTTTGTACTCCGATTTGCCCATCAGACATTTGAACAAGACTCCTTGGAACTCTGTGCATACATGTATAATGATGCCCATTCTGACGTGATGGGTACCTGGGACTACACTTCCTGCTCTGACCGACAGTTTTCCAGTGTCTGCCAACATTATGCAGGTGCAATGGTCTCAAACCTGTTATGTGATGTTATCTTATTTGTCACCTTGGGTTTTAAGGCTTAGCTTATTGATTAACAAATTAAAGCCAAGCTTTTAAAATGTCTTTCCTTAACAATTTTTGCAGATAAACCAGAAGAAAATGACTCAGTTGTGAGTCAAGAGGTGTTTACAGTTGGGAATTCTACATTTAAGTTGGTACTGGGGAATAATTTAACATGGATAGAAGCTCAGAAGTTGTGCCAGAATCAGAATATGACCCTGGCCAGTGTACCGAATGCATATGTCCAGGCGGTACTGACGGTCAATGTGACCCGTGGAGGACAGCCTCTGTGGATTGGACTCTTCAGTGAAGATGTGAGATTATGTCAATCACAGCTTCTGTCACATATTATAAAATAGTAATTAATGTAGAAAAAGTAAATAATTTTACAGTATAAAAATGGAAGACCATGAGATCTAAATTAATTTGTTTATTTAATTTTTGTTTATGTTTGTCAAGGATGGGGAACATTACCATTGGACAGACCACAGCCACACTGAGTTCAACCGTTGGAGCCCTGAGGTCACAGCAGGGGAATGTGTGTATCTGGACACTGATGGGTTCTGGAAGGCTACAGAATGTGAAGAAAAGCTTACAGGAGCAATCTGTCATATCCCACAATGTGAGCATCATTTGTTTCAATGCTTAATTAATGCAATAATCAATTCAAAAATACTAACAGTTGTGTTAGTTCCATAGCCTTTCAATTAATATTCAGTTGTTTTAATGAAATGACCAATAAGAAGCAAACACAATATACCAACAAGCTCACAGCATGTAAAATGTTTTTATCTCCATCACCACCATCGGGTTGTACCTGTAATAAGTACTTCGGCAGTCTGTTTGGTTAAAAGCATTGGTTAAATGACTTTTAAATGCATTTCCACAACAGCTGACAGCATCACACCTGAAGTGGATACGAGAGTATGTCCTCACAAGAGTAATGGGCAGAACTGGATTCGTTTTAAGAATAACTGCTATACTTTACTGCTGGGCTCCTCCAGATGGGGCAACAATGACATCAATGACCAGCAGATCTGCAAGACTCTTGGTATGGATAGTTCTTCATTATATAACTAAGTTATTTGTACTTTTATATATTACCTATTTGTCCTAAACGATGCTTATGAAACATGCTGGTTTTTATGACGCTTGATGTATTCTAGCTGGATATGGAGAGTTCCTGACCATTCGGGATGAGGAAGAGAACAATTTTATCAGGCAGCAGCTGGAGCCATTCAGAAATCTGGCCTTGTATGTGTGGCTGGGAATGGACAGAAAGGAGGCGGGTGAGATCTGTCTGTTCAATCTGACATATCTTTGATTATGTACAAACTGTTCCTTTAAAAACCGTCTCTGATGCAGATGAGCAGCTGAAATGGCTGGATGGCAGCAATGTGCAGTACTCCAGATGGAGATACAGCGAAAGACCAAACATCACAGAGCCCTTCATGGTCGGTCTGAAGCTGAATGGAGAATGGGAGGTGATAACAAATCAACGCCTCTTCACAGCCCTCAAACAGCGGAGTATTGTGGTGTGCAAGATTGAGAATGGTACTTTTTTATATTGAGAGACTCCGTTTTTTATTATAAACGTTATTTGTCATGTTGCTGGAAAGTTTAAGAGTTAAGTAAAAAGGACAAGTAAAAATTGTGAAGGTTACAGCTTCTAAAAATATTTAGATTCACTTACATATGTAGTGGGGGACATCTGAGATAATTTGTGCTAATTTTTCTGTTGTGCATTTGTTTATTTAATGGAAAAGTTTTACTTTAAATGATCAGCATAAAAATATGAATGAAAAGCTAAATTGAAAAATCAACAAATTTAAGAATTACTTAGTACTGTTGAATTTCTCGTGTTCCAGTTTAATTCTTCTTGCCTTAATAACAACAATTTTTTTTCCAATTTTAAATTTGATCTGAATCCCAGATTTTCAGTGTGGTCTAATACTTTTGAAAAAAAATTTTTTTAATTGAATCTTAACATGAAAAACGAAATGTTTTTTCAAATTGCAATTGTCATTTAAAGGTTCCAAAGAAGAGTTCATGAAGGACGTGGTTGAAGTTAAGGCTCCAGAGGGCATCAGTTACCGTCGAGTGGCCAGGAAAATGGACTGGTATCAGGCACTACAAGAGTGTGGCAGCAATGGAGGTCATCTCGCCAGCATTGCTGATCAAACAGATAATGAAAACATGGCACTGATCTCCAAAAGAGACGGCTTTTCACTCTGGATTGGCCTCTCCAATCAAGATGTACAGCATTTATTGTTTTAATAAAGATTATTGATGAATATCAGCTTTAGTTTTGCAAGTTTGTAAACAAAGTTGGTTTAAAAGTTGGTTTAGAGTGGTTTGCAACTAAATTTAATGACTGATTTGGAGAAGTTTAAAGTATGTTCTTGCTGATAGTATTATTATATTTTTATGTTTCTCTAGGTAAGCGGGTGGCCCTTTGAATGGTCAGATGGGACACCGGTAAAATACCAGCCGGATGGTTTTGTGAATGATGGCCATGAAAATGAAGAAAAGTGTGTGTTTGTGGATTCTAAAGGCACCTGGACAACAGTCAGCTGCCATGCAACACAAGAGGGAGCCATCTGCTACAACCACATCAACGAGAGTAAGACCAGCACCCACTTACCACTAACAGAAATATTCTTCTGAATATGTGTGGCTGAAAGTGATTTCACTTGTTTGTGTTTTTTTTTATATAGAAAGTAGTGCACTCGTCTCTTCTCAGAGCAACAGCTGTCCAAAAAGTAACGATCAGTCGTCTTGGGTCGCGTTTAAAGATCACTGTTACGCTTTCAATATGCACAACTACTCTGTCTTGAGCATGGAGGAAGCAAAGAATGTGTGTCAGTCATTAGGTGAGCTGATGTATCTTAGAGTGGTCTATATTATTATTATCTCTAATGTGTATGTTTCTACACTTATGAAATTTCACTTTAAAACAGACAGGTAAAGAATCTCTAATTTACATGAATCTATTTACATGTGCCATTTAAGGGCAAATCTAAAATGAAGTTGACACAGTAATAGGCCAAGCATGGGAGAAACATACTGAAATAATTAAAATGCGTGGAAAAAGAAAAATAGTTGGTTTACTCACTGCTTGATATCACTTGCTGCTAAGTGCCTCAAACAAAACTGTGAAAATATTACAAAGATTTAAAGTATAAAACTTTACAAAGTTTGGTAAATAATGCAATTTACCAAATTCCAATTGTGACTATTCCTGGACAGATTGGTAAAGGCCGACATACCACTACTACTAGAAATTGTGCAAAGCCAGCGATTGGCGTAGTGATTGGGCTTTGTTATCATAAACTGAATATCCACACTAACATAAAAAAATTACATTTTTCCTGTTTAAATTGCAGATTCATCTTCCAAGCTGTTAAACATCAAGAGTAAAGAGGAGAACGATTTTGTCTCCAAGTATTTAAATGAAAACCCATCCATTACCACCAGAGTGTGGCTGGGGCTCAACCTCGACTATAAAGGTAAACAAAGATATTGATATACCTTATGAAACCTCATTCACAATAATGTTTCAGTAATGTGCACCCATTCATTGCCTACTATGAAATCTAGAATGTCAGAATGAGATGTGCTTATAATAAGAAGAGTGAATTGTTATTCCAGCTTACTGAAATGAGCTTTGTGAATCTCTCCTCCCCTAAGGTGAACCTACAGGTTGGGAAGATGGCAGTGAGTTGGACTTTTCTAACTGGGAAACAAAATCAGGGCCACAATTATCACAGCTTGCTTCAGGGATCTGTGCAGTCATGGTGTCGAGCAACGGTACCTGGACTCAAGCCAGCTGCTTGAAAAGTCGCAGCCGAATCGTCTGCAAAGCACCAGCCCGTGAGTCTCTTGACCAAAATTTACATTACAAATCTGGGATATCAACTTTTATTCAAATTTATTATGTAATTAAACACTATTTAGGATTCTGCATTATTTATTTTTCTCATGTGAAACATAAGCATCAATCATTTTAACTTCTATGTAAGGTAAGACGTTTTAACAGAAAAGATGCTCTTAGAAACATTCTCAAATCATGATGTGATAAAACTTGTGTAGTCAATGCTAGCTCAGGTGCATGCTATCATGAAATCAAAATAGGGATATACTGCACGCTAGTCAATTTTGTAACGTTTATTTTTTAATATTCATTATTAAGATAGACTTGTTGAGTTAGCTGAGATCTGTTTTATGATTAAATGATCCTGTCCCGCCTCTCAGAATCAGGCAGCCCTGTGGCTTTGGTCTTCTTCATCATCTCGGTCATCTGCATCACTGCGGTTGCTTTCTTCATCTTATACCAGAAAACCCGACACCGCTTCAGCTCCACCGTACGTTACCAGCGTAACTTTGATGATGGGGACAGCACGAGTATGATCACAGATGCAGAATAACATCTAACCTCCATAAACGATGTTGAATGAAGAGTAGCTGTAATGTGCCTTTTAATACAAACACTTTTCTATGCACACCTGGTTCAGTGATTCAGATTAATGTTATTTATTATTCATGGCACAACTCGGCTTAATCAGACATCTCAACAGTTTGTATAAATTAAAACAGAAATGGTGTTATTCGTTTTGAGGTTTTAATGTTTAAATTAAAATGTCTGAAATGCTTGTGTATAGTTTAATGAGAGGACTGCAGGTACTTAAAGGGAAAGGTCACCTAGAGATTAAAAGTCTTTTATGCTGCACTCACCCTCACAACTCGTATGACATTCCACCATGGAACCAAAGGGAGTTATTGAGCAGCTAAAATGAATGGTGACCAGGCTGCCTCAGGCCATATCCACATTCATTTTATGGAAAAGTGTAGCTTGGAAATTTTGCTAATCTCTCTTTTTGCGTTTTACTTTATAATTAAAGTCTAAATATGACAAGTTTAAATATGGTTTAAAACAATTTAAGTGTGAAAGATTTTTAATTTTTGGGTGAACATCCTTTTAAAATGCTATTAAAACTAGACTGTATGTGTAACTTTGCCTTTTCTTGATATTAAATTATTTGATCAGGGTTTTTCACTCCTCTTGAGCAGCACGGGCTGACACGTTTTAAGATTGTAGTTTTCTGAGGTTTTCCTCTTGTTGAAAATGTGATTTTTAAGAGCTTTACTATTCAGCAAACATTTAAAACACCTAAAACTGTATTGTTTCATTTATTTGAAATGATTTTTTCTTTTTTAAATATCAAAGGATTTTTGAATGACGCTTTTTAAGATATAGATTCAGCGATCTTACTATAATCTTACAATATAGATCTTACTAGTCATCAGTCAATAAAAATAACATTCCTGTTAAACCTGCCATAATGGTGTTTTCCCAAATAGCAGAGATTGCCTGTTTTATGTGAAGCATCTCAGTGTTTTAAATTCCTGTGATGACTGCACGGCTTATAACATGTACTTCTCTCCTGGCGTTGTGGCCTTAACATGTAAGTGTGTGTTGTATAGCAGCGTATACAGTAATAGTAACTGCAGTGCACTGAATGCTGTACATGATGTCTATGATAAAGTGATAAATGGCACAGTCAGATATAATATCCTATGCACTCTTATGCCTAATTCACTTAACCTACTGAAATTTGATGCACTTTAATGAGCTGTTTGAAATCTAACTTCAAGCACAAATTACACAACTTTAGTGAAGGGTTTAGTACATTCTTTGTACATATTTAGTATTATTTGTTGTTGCTGTTTATTGTTTTTATTTTCCAAGACAGAGCAAGCAAACTACACCAAAGATGCTTATGGAATTGATGGTAATCTTTTGCAAACTTTTCACTAAAGACAACGCTGCTTTTGTAAAAAGATTTTTTAAAGAGTTTCTTGTGATTCTTTTTTTTTTATGTTAATTGATTGCATATCAGCTTTCCTCTGTTTTGACCACAGCAAAAGATGCTCAATAAAATAATTTATGTCTTCTGATATTATGTCTTGTTTTATATTCGCAAATTTACTGCCAAGCAGTCGGCTCGTTATAATGTTATTAGGTATAAGATTAAACATCTAATCGTGGAAAATGCTGATCAACAAATCCCACCATTTGGCCCCAAATGAAAGTGTTTTTGCAATGTTGAATTTTGTTTGGTGAAATTGAAATTCAGTGCATGCACAGCAATTGGATCTTGATGGCCAACTAACAGACATAGTAAAATGTTTGGTCATTTTGTATTGAACAACAAAATGCATTTGCTACCTTTCTCAAGCTCTCAAAACAAATGCCTGGATTTTCATTTCAGGTGCATTTCCAAGAAATGGTTTTGTGCTATTTTGTCCTATTGGTTTGTCTTGTATCATGTACATATACAGGGTCTGACACTATTGATTAGTTAATGTCTTGTACAGCAGTACTGTAACTGGAGGGTGTCGTTTACAGTCTTGCTGTTTTATCTGCTGTTAAAAATAGATTCTGGCAACGGCAGGTCAGAGGAGGGAAGGGGGAGTATTAAAACCCTAAAATGGGCTCCTAAGATGCCGACTTAAGCATCATTATGGAATCACTATATTAGTAGAAAAAAGTCTTGATCTGCCGGTCTTGATCACCACATCATATTTTAACAGTTTGAGTATTTAAGGATTTTCAGTGATCTGCAGAAGAAAAAAGAACACAGGTGGAATTTTTAATGGAGATGATTCTTAATTACTGGTATTATAGCAAATATGCTTTAAATAAGTCGCAAATAAGTTAGTGAGAGGTTTATCCATTCATATGTACATTACAATTTACATTACATTACAATACAGTAACTCTCAATGCAGTCGTTTTATGTTGTGAATATGGGTAAAATTCTATTATACCTTTATATCTCAAGAAAGATCAAAACAAAACCTCCTAAAAACCTTCTAAATCTCCTCTACATCACTTCTGTCTTGTTGTCGTTTAGTCGATAAAATGGGTCTGAAAATTGAGGTAAATGCTATATATAGTCTTAGGAGTATCCTTACATGGGGAGGCTGAGTGAGACATTCCCTAAGTGAGCACATTATTTTTGTTCCATCAGCAGGAGCTTTTTGCAACTGCTCTCAGCCTGCTCTTCCAACACTCAACGCTCTTCTTTTCTCTTGGGGTAAGTACAGGAATGTTTTATTATTTCATTTACAAATATGAAACTTTTGCTTCCCAGGTGTTTAAATTGACCATATTTCACCTATTTCATTTTAGTTGATTATTTTCTTGTTAAAGAAATTAATAATCCTCAAGGGAACAATTGTCCTCGCCCAGTGCCCATAATGAAATGATTGTAGACTTTGGATATTTACAAAATGTTTGTGTTAAGCTTTACGTGGTGTATCTCATAATCATTGTGTCAATTTAATAGTAGTAATTTATTTACTTTAGATTGTGTTTTTGGTTGAGTTCATTTTAATATGCAGAAAGATACAGAAATCCTTCCCCTTGTTTATTTCCACATGAGACTTAATCAGTGGTAATAGCCTATCACAATATGTGTGGGTCAAAGGTCAAATCTGAGGGATTTCACTTAGAATCTTTTGCTCAGTTTATCTCCCAGCAGGGTTTTTGTGCCATTGAAATGTGTATGTTTGTGTCGGTGAGTTACTAAGGGGTCAGCTTTGCACTTTCAAATGCAATGTGATGCATTTGAGCTTCTGGGTCCTGCTGATGTGTTGGAATGTAAAGAGGCAGGAATGTTGCTATTTTATAGTGCTATCTGTTTAAACAACCAGTAATATAATTTTCTGTTTAATATAACCAGTAATTTTAATATATTTTATATAGTTATACTTATATGCAGTATACCTAATATTATACATGTATATTTTAATAACCATAATTTCAAAATTCAATTTTGTCAATCAAACAGATATTTTAGGGCAGTTTGTTTATTTACTATGTTTTTATGAGCAGATATTTTTATATTTGGGTGATTTATAAAACTGACAATTAAAAGTATTACATATACTAGGTTTTTAACGGTACATTTTGTCCAACAACTTTTGGACAAACTTTTCCTCAAACTTTTTAGAGGTGGTCAGATTAAACGTCAAATGGGCCTTGGTGTGGCCAGTAGGTTTGTTTTTTCAGAGTGTTCCTGACATGCCTGTGAGCACCGTAACACGTTATCGGCAGGAGCAAACAAAACATCAAAGCTCACAACATGTTGTTCAGCAGTCATCATTAAGGTATGGAAGATGATTGGCTGTCTGTGCAGACAGTCTGGTGTGAGCTTGGCATAGAAGCTTAAACGGGCCAGAAGATCCATCACTAAGCACTAATTCTACCTTGACTGGATACCACGGGGCAGCTTGTTTAAACTCTCATAGAAATGTGCATTGTAAATAGTTATTACGTTGTCTTTAGGTTAACAAGCATGAATAGACCTTTTTTTTACCAAAGCAACGACTTACTGTACTGTGTTTTAATTCATTGATTCCATTGGATTAATCCGTCTCACTGTGGAAAAAGTGTAATAGATTTGTGTAATAACAAGAATCAGGACTTTCATCTTTTTTAACTCTATTAACGGATGACTTCATCTTTTTAACTTTTTACATAACCTTAATATCATTTTGTGGTGCAGACAAAAATCTAAGCTTTCAGTCATTAGTTTTCATCTAATAGTTTTATAGTTTTGCTGGCGTGGCTAAATAAAACATGATGCTTTTGTTTAGCACCATTTTTATTAATCTTCTCTGTTCATAAGCTTATAAAACCACATTAGGATTATTGCCCATTTACTGCATACAATATGAAATAAGCAATGTTAGGTAAGTCCAATTTATAATATCACATTCTAGTAAATGCAGAGGTGCTGTTCTAATGTGTTAAAGGTGCTCTAGCTGTAAAGCAGTGATAAAGGTGCAGGTCCAGGCCGCTGAGGCTATGGCAGAACCAGCCTACACAGTGCCAACCTTCAGGGAGAGGTGAGATTTCATTGGTTACTGCATCTATTACAGTTCAGCAGTCTATTTCGAGACAGTGTAAGAGAAAACCTGCAGCCCTTTTCCATATTTACAGATGACAAAAA
>JAZGTK010002618.1:0-30917 GCA_036877625.1 Ambastaia sidthimunki | reverse complement strand
ATGTTCAGTCTCATTATTTCATAGTGTCCTAAGATCTGTGCCTCATTGTTTGAGGTTGATCCTCTTTACAGGCAGCCCTTCGCCAGCAGCCCTTTGATTCTTCAGTGGAGAAGCCTCAGTTTCCCGGAGCCTCTGCAGAGTTTATTGATCACCTTGAGTTTATCCAGCCCAATGTGATATCAGGAATCCCCATCTATAGAGTGATGGACAGACAGGGCCAGATCATTAATCCTTCAGAGGATCCTCAGGTACAGAGTATAAATGATTGTACAAAAGTAGCACATAAATCACACCAGGAATTCTTAAGTCAGTCTTAATGCTGTTATAGCTTTCATTCCTAGTCTGCATGTTTTTTTAATTGTCTTTCAGCTTCCAAAAGAGATGGTTGTAAATTTTTATCAAAAGATGACACTACTTAACACAATGGATCGTATTCTTTATGAGTCCCAGAGGCAGGTAAGAGATACAACGGTCAGAAAGAGTTTCTTACTTAGATCAGAACTATGACTCAGGCATAAGTCATAGATCTGTCATTTTTGGCGTAGTTGGAAGATATATATTTGATCTATCAATGAACCCTAAATACAGCAAAATACAGCAGCATGTTTTATTAAAATGCAACTAGAATGAAGTTAAATCAGATTACAGCTGCATGTTTTCATCATTGAAATTATGTTGTAGGGACGTATCTCATTCTACATGACCAATTACGGTGAGGAGGGGACACACATTGGCAGCGCTGCGGCTCTTGACCCGAAGGATTTGGTCTTTGGTCAATATCGAGAAGCTGGTGAGAATGTTGGAGACACAGCAGCTACATTAATAGCTTTTGAGCAGTCGGAATGACAGACATAAATTAGAGAGAATTTAACCTTGTAACTTCTTTATGAAAATAATAAAGCAGTTTTAAATGAATACTAAGAACTAAGAGCTTTAAATCAATACCTTGTCTTTCATCAGTGTCTCGTGTGGTCTGTGTTAGGTGTATTGATGTACAGGGGATATCCTCTGGATCTGTTTATGGCACAGTGCTATGCCAACGCTGATGACCTTCACAAGGGCCGTCAGATGCCTGTTCACTACGGCTGCAAAGATCTGAATTTTGTCAGCATCTCCTCACCACTTGCCACTCAACTCCCACAAGGTGAGAAGTTTATATATATGGTGTATATCTCCTGCATCTCTCTCATCTCTCACTCTCTCACTCTCTCACTCTCTCACTCGCTGATACACACACACATATATACATATACACACACATGCTTATACACACACATATATACATATACACACACATGAATATACACACACACATATATATACATACGCATATACTTATAGACATTTATATATGTATATACATACATACCCTAATGAGTGTGGAACATGTGGTAATCTGATGTGTTTTAATCCGATATCCCTCATGTTGTAGCGGCCGGGGCAGCATATGCTGTAAAAAGAGAGAACTCAAACCGGGTGGTGATCTGTTATTTTGGAGAGGGGGCAGCCAGTGAGGGAGACGCCCACGCCGGATTTAATTTCTCCGCTACCCTGGAGTGTCCTCTCATATTCTTCTGCCGCAACAACGGTTACGCCATTTCCACCCCGACCAATGAGCAGTACAGAGGGGACGGTATCGGTAAGTAAAAATGTTATGTGTTAGAGATTCTTGAGAGTTAACATTTCATTTGCTTTGTCTTTTTTGTTTGCCTATAGCTGCTCGAGGTCCAGGATATGGACTCATGTCGATCCGTGTGGATGGAAATGATGTCTTCGCAGTGTACAATGCCACAAAGGAGGCACGACGTAGAGCAGTGGCTGAAAACCAGCCCTTCCTCATTGAAGCCATGACCTACAGGTACTGTTTATCCTCAATGAAGCCACATGGATCGAATGACTCAGAATGGAAAACATAAGATAACAAGGTGAAAGCATGGCCACTAACAAAGTAAATGGTGCACTTGAACTGTAGACTTGTGAATTCTCCGTCACTGTTTTCCGATCAAAATGTACATTTACTTGCTCTCTAGAAATAACGCACTTACAGTAATACACTTACACTGTCCTGCAGCAGGGTTAGGAAAGCTACCCCGCGGCATATAAAACACTATTGCCATAATTGATTTGGGACTTGACTCTGACTCCTGGCAGAAGACTTTATATAAGAGAGTTTATTTACACTGCATCAGAGACTTTTAAAAACGTCTGCTCAGCAGAAACCACATTGACATTGCATTGTAAACCTATTTATGACTGCAGCCTTTTGCAATATAGGTTTTTATGAAGCAATAGAAAATAATGGAGCTACTCACCCATAGTTTAGACTTGCTACATCCCTAACAATGATACATCTCTTGGGCTTCTTATAGGTTACACACAAAATCACAAGACACACAAACAGCACTTTTTGTTTAGTAATACTTAAATCAAAAGTTGATTTAAGCAGTTTACACTTTGGGGTCTAGGGTTCTGTTTAAAATGAATTAGCATTTGTATGTAAACGGGGTCCTCGTTAGATTTTATGACGGTTAGTTTTACAGCTATTTTCAAAGGAAATACTTAATGTGACCCCCGAAAACATGTCGTTTTCTTTGTAGAGCTACGGCGCCTCTTAAACAAACTATGTGAACCAGACCTTATTCTTATTCGTGGAAATTTTTCAATGCATTGCAAAATGAACGAAGATGAGATTTAACTTGCTTTTCACCCTCCAGAATCGGTCATCACAGCACCAGTGATGACAGCTCTGCCTACCGCTCTGTTGATGAGGTGAACTACTGGGATAAGCAGGACCACCCCATCTCTCGCCTCAGACACTACATGACTGCACGAGGCTGGTGGGGGGAGGACGAGGAGCGGGCCTGGAGGAAACAATCCCGCAAACTCGTCATGGAGGCCTTCGAGAGAGCCGAGAAACGACTAAAACCGAACCCCGACCTGCTCTTCACTGACGTCTACGATGAGATGATCCCTCTTATAGCCAAGCAGAGAGAAGCCATGTGGAGACACGTCCAGCAGTATAAAGAGCAATACCCACTTGATCTCTATGAGAAATAATCAGTTTTTTTAATGGAGGAAGGAAACACCTGGACAATGGACGGACCTGGAAAATGTCTTGCGCGTGTCATTTTGTGTGAATTGTTTTGTTACGTTGCTGAAATTTCGGTTGCATTAAGAAGCACAGACGCAGATGGATGTTCTCCTTCACGTTTGCAGCTAGATATCTCTCCACTGTTATTTTGTGCCTTGAATGGTGTGAAAATCAATGGATCTTACACACAGGCCTAATGTAATAAACATTTCCGTGGTAGTTCTAACAGTCCTTGCATATAGTATCACTGTATTGGCAGCGTTATGGGGTTTCCACACTTTCATGTGTTTATTTAAATCATGATAACATCTTTTAGTTCTCATATCATCTCATTAATCTCCTATCATTTTCTGAAGAGTTAAGTCATATTTTTTATTTCCGTATTTTTGAAACTTTGGGGCCTTCAAAACACTGCAAATAATTATTATAGATTTTTTCCATAAATAACACTAAGAATCCGGAAAGGTGATGTTAGATAAATGCTTTTGAAATATTAATTTCTGTGTGTGTATTACCCTTAAACTTTTCACTCCAGACTAAGTTTATAAATTATATGCAACATGTTACTGTAATGTTGGAATAACCAGAGGTTAGACATGTTTTGTGTCCTGTTGTGAATTTCCTATCTTAGATACAAAACAGTTTAGCTATAATTCTTAGTAATAATGAACTACGTGAATTGTTTCTGTGTGAGACTCACTCAACTGTTACATGACATGATGATTGTGTTTGAAATTCATTCTTTAGGGGTTTGTAAATTGTGTTTTAAACAATAAAAATGGTCATAAAATGTAATTACTTATTCTAGTGATGTGCTTACTGTATATAGGCAGCGCTAATAAAATGTTATATGGGCATGGGACTGTTTTAATGGATACCACAGAGGGTTTGTATGTGCAATAACTGCTGGCAATCGAAGCGTTATGCAGGCTAATAATGTTCAGTGTGTTGTGTGGTGTTTCATTATAAATAAGGGCTGAGTGGCTGAGGTTTGTAACTGCCCTGAATAGTGAATCTCATTACTGTAAAAAATGATTTTTGTTTATTGTAAAAACAACCACAATGTTTAACACAGTTTGTATGTTATATTCACCACGCAAACTGCAAGAGTCAATAGGCGTCACTGCTACTTGGCTACCGATGTATGTCACAAAATTTCTATTAGCAGTATTATTTAGGATGTTTGAGTTTATACTAATTGGCATCCTAGTCATAAACTAAAAAGTCTGTTTTAATAATTTGCTGTTTTGTTTTCTCAGTTTACAGTGCAGAGTAACAGTTTTCCTAGGTGGCTTGGCAAACTGACAAAAGGGGAAATCTGTTCATTTAAAGGTCATTTATGCCACTGGCAGATACAGCACATTTCTTAGGATATTTCCGGAATACTTTCTGAATTTCAACAATTTTTCCTTTTAAAAAAACCACCTTTTCCAGTCCCAGCTTTTTAATTTACTTGTGAAAGTAAATCCCTTTCACAAGCCTTAACTATAAAATGTTTGTGCAGTGTTAAGATTATGTGAGATTATATAAGTGCAGAATTTGGAATTCTGTTTTAAAACATAATAACAACAACAACATTAAACTCATGGAATTGCTACAGTGAGGGTCTGATCAGCATAAATGATGAGAGTATCAACACAAACAGGTTGGCAGATTTGATTACATGTGTCACAACAACAGCTTGGGACTGACTGTGACAAACTGTCAGCTGTCTGGTGTTTTGTAATGCAACAGATCTTGTGAACGTTTTCCTGGGCCATCAAATGTTCATGGCGTCTGAAATCATGTGGTAGGGCAAATCAGGTTCTGGAGTGTTTCTATCAGCGATATGTAACACAAAAGCAAAATATGACCAACACATGCCATCTGTTGGTTGTCAGAATTATAAACATATAACGCATTTACATTGGTATGTAAATACATTCTGATGTGAATCACTTAAAGCTACCAATATTATTGTCATTTAGTACCCCAAACTATTTTTATATCAAACTAACCATAAAGAGCAAACTCAAATACTTGGAACACAGATGCTATATTTAGATACTAGTATGATCAGACACCAGCAGATCTTTGCTGCTTTTTACACGTTGGGTTCACACAAATTTCTGAAAGTTGGGTGACAGTTTTTATAATTGTCTGTTTTATAGTCATGCTTTCTAGGACTGTTCAAGCATTAAATTAATGCTGCTTTCAGTAAAGATACCTTACATGAATTACAAACAATTTTCTTGACAGGAATATTTAACAAATATGCCTCCAACCAGACAAAAAACATCATTCATAACCAACATGAGTGAATGTTTAATGCTCCGGTGATGTTTGTGAATGATTAAAGACCGTTTCTAAATGCACATTCTGGAAGATTAGTGAACAGATCTGATGCACTCATTCCAAATTAAACATTTTCATGGGGTAAGAAAGCATGTGTGACACGGTAGTTAAAGCAAAGTTACGATAACAAAAAAATGTTTAAAAAAAACATATTTAAATACACATATCTAATGAATAAAAACACTTTTTTCCTAAGACATTATTTTATTTGTTCTGAGATGATCTGTGGAACAAAAAGAAGAACATTTACAAGAGTAACATGCAGAAATGTTTCGTCTTGCAAGTGGAGATGAAAGTGGGTGTTTAGGGCAAACATAGGCTACTCATTTCAGCAAAAGCACTCAGTGGGAAATGTGATAAATCTAATAACATTTACAAAAATAAATGACCAAACGGTGTGCTATGATTCTGCTGATCATATTGTGTTAATGTGATTTAAAATTACATTTATATAGATCCTATAAGAGATCCTTCATTTCTGGAGACTTGTGCCGCAGATCAACAAACAATAACGCATTTTTGTCAACAGTTTTATAGTGCTGTGCCAAACCGCATTGTTTAGTCCATTAGTTTAAGTACTAGTTCAGTGGCAATATGAGAATACAACAGTGGTTCTGTGCTGTTTGTGGGAGATGCAGATATTTAAGTGGAATTCGAGGAGTTCAGTTGACTGATGTAAATAAATACATAAATATATCACTATAGAATAAATACATAAACCCTGTACAACAGTTGTTTTTTCTTCAATAATACATTAAGTGGGGGTTCATAGCAGCATCTGACACAAAACAGATGCCACTGTGTGAATAACAGATGCGTTTTTATATGTTTCAAGGCTTTTTGGAAAACCAATAAATTCACATATTCATGTCATGTTTTTGTTTTCTTTGCTCCAACTAAAGCAACACTTTCAAGACAATAGTTAGCAGAACATCTCAGCTCTCTTGAGCACTTAACAGGAAACAATACTTTTCTTTTAGTGTATGATATGAATTTTGGACATGTGAAAAGAAAGGGTGGAAAATGGTTTTTCCACCCCACAATGTGAATCCTCCGTTAGTTACCCGAAACTAGCTGGTATTTGAAACGCAATGTAATCTCACCCAGTTCTTACCATTCAACAACAGTTAATAGTTACCAAAAAGGACAGTAAAGTATTATGATAGCAGTCCACACGACTACTATACTGATATTCTAAGATCTTTGAAGCGAACAGCTTTATTAACAGTAAGTTATTATTAACACCAAGATCACGTCTTTCCCACTTTTAGACAATCAAACAGTGCGTCAATGTCAGAAAAACGGCATTGGTTCTAAAAACAGACGTTACAGAATGCGTTGCAAGGTTTTTGAACAGGAGATCTTTTGAACAGATGAGAAATCTTGTACTTTTTATGGAAAATACAACAGCATACATGTTTGGAGTGACACAAGGGTGATTAAATTATTTTGGTGTGAACGATTTCCTTCAGAGAGGTTTCTGCTTGAAAGAAAGAAGCTGACCCCTCATGTTCTTTGACTAATTAAATGCTGGACACATCGGAATCAAGTCAATGCCATTACCAGTGTCTCCACCTGAAATACGGTTAGATTTTAAACAACTGAAAAACACTACAATAATGTCCTCATATTTTACAGTCTCCATCTTTTAACGGACATAGCTTGTTAATTAAACGTGAAAAGAGCGAGTTGAAAAACAAAATAAAAAATGCTTCAAACATCAGTCTTCCGTTATAATGATGGTCCCCCTCTTTCCGTTCCTGTCCTTCATTAGGTTGCGTGTGTATTGTGTGGCTGCTCAGAAGGCCTCTGTGAACTGAAGAGGCTTTTGAAACTCAGTGGGGATGTGGTACTTTGTTAGCTGTAGATAAGAGCTCAGAGTAGTGTGTGTTGTGTGTGTGTGTTGTGTGTGTGTGCTCAATGGAGACTTTGATTCTCACAAACTTCAGAAATTACAAAGAAGTGAGGAGTCATTTTAGTGAAACATCCTACAGCAATAATCCATCACATCCCACAAGGAGTAAGTTGCATCTTCAAAGTCTGAAAAGTTTTATTCCATTAAACATGTGCTATGCAGCCTAAGCCTCACCGCTGATTGATGAACTAATTATGGGTTCTTAAAGTGACAGTACAAGAATTACTAACCCTTTGAAATATCGCTGTTCATCCTTTGATGACACCCAAACGAAGCGACGATGAAATGCTAATAATAAATCACAATAGGAGAACTTCTGTCCCTTCAAACACTTGGTCAGACGTATAAACGATTTGTGCTCGACCACGTTTTCAATACACTGCTTATGTATAGCTGCAATTTATGCAAAACTGACATCTACCCGTAAATGTGTTTTTTAAATTATACTGTCAGTAGGGAATATAAGTGTTTGTTGCATGCATGAAACAGCTTTCATAACCTTTCAGAGGGCTTTCTGTATTTGTTCATGTTTTTTCTATCTTTCCTTATTGTGCTCAGGGTTGAAATTCTCTATTATTTCGTGACATAAGTGTTTATAGTATGTTGAGTTCGGCTGACTGCAGAGAGGGCTGAAATGACTTTAACCCCATCTGATGAGTTTATCCCCTATCTAATTAAGTTTAATGCGAATCAGGCCAAATTCTTATAGAATTAGTCTTATAGAATTTTTTTGCACAAGCAATTTGTGATCTGCCACCATATACCCAGAATATTTACACGCTCCCTCTTAATTTTTTGATATAGGAAAATAGCTCTGCTTTATGAAACCAGACATTTTGTGTTCATTACAAAATTCCATGTTCATTAGCTTCATCAGTAAAGCAACATCTTTTCAAGACAGCTCCCCTCTGCAGAGTCAATGCCTACAGCCTCATTTTGACATATTATACAGCTGAATATTTACTGAGACAAGCTCTGTGCCGCTTTAAGGCTAGCCCAGCCCATTTAGTGCTATATATACCTGTAAAAATACTAACATTTTGAAACACCTTTGCTGTCTCCTTTGGTAAGATCTCTGTGAACATACAGCATAGTGCAAAATATAGCATGTGTTGTTCGTTAGATGCTGAAGTAAAATATGGCTGTTCATACCTTACGCTTCAGTACAAATACAGTAGTTACGTTGCTTGTTCGGTTGAACGCTAGATCGTTTATTTTGAAGTCTACGATTGTTCATCTTAAGTTATATTTACAATCTGTGTCCTTACAGGAACATTGGACAAAGTTCAAGTGCTATTCGTATCGTTTAAGTCATAGAGAGGAGAACAATTACAACTTTGTAACACCTAAATCCAGTAGCAGCTAGCGCTGGTAAATGAGTACTGCTTTGTTACCGCATGGTGAAACTGAATTTAAACTGAGGCTAAATTTTGAATATCAGTAGTGCTGTGCTAGCAAGACGATGTAAACAACAAAAACAAACTTAAAACTTACATAACATGTAAAAAACAAGACATTCCCTTCTTTGTGTTTAAGTATCAGTCTTGTAAAGGGACATGAACGTCTCTTAAATAAAACAACGTTCACTGTTGTCATGTCCTGTTTACGAAACCTTTGTAACCATTGTGTCTCTTCCTAATGCAGAGTTAATAAAGTCCAGGAAGGAAGAAGATCCAGTTCTTAGCTTGCTGTGGGTTTTGCTGTTTCCTCGATGAGATCGGTTTTAAAATAATGCTGTTAATATAGACACTGTTTCCATTCTGTGTGTGTTGACTGCCCCCTGGCTTTGATGTTTGTTCTCACAAAAAACTGATCATATTGCCTTAAAAAAATCTGTGCTTTTAGAATAATAGGTCCGTATTGTTGAGCTTTGTTTAATTGTGGTTTACAGAAAAAAGCATTCCAAACTTTTTAAAACAATTGGTGGTAATATCTCCCTGACATCCGCTTTTGGGTCTTACAGCAACCATTTCTGAAACACAAAAAGAACTATTGAGCGATACATCTGCACAGAGCCACGGTTAACAAGGACAGATGTATTTAAACACATGGTCTCGTGTCCTTAAATGACCCCACATTCCATCGTTGCCACTGAGAGGGTCAAGTCTGAACAGATTGCTGTTGTCATTACCCGTGTTGAAGCAGATGTCAGATCTCCACATTTGGATCTGTGAAGCCTTTCTTTCCTTCGTTCACCAGAACTGGTTTCTCTGTTCGTGTGTGCCACACCAGAATCTGTATTTAAAGAAACCAGAAATTCTGGTTAGAATTTCACACACTAACCATGAAGTTCACATTTATATTTTTCACAATCATTACTGAATAACACTTTTTTTAACATTTAATTTTGTAAGGACTTTAGATTTCAAAATGTTGAACCCATGAACAATAAACCTGCTGTCTTAGTCTTGTTTTCATAATAGCCCCACTGTACTTGGTTCTGTAGTGCTACCACCCCCACTTGTACATATAATAGTTGAGCTCACACACACACACACACACACACACACACACTAAAGCTGCTTCTCAGCATCAGTGTGCCATCCACAACTTATCTCCAGAATTAGCATTGTGCTCCTCATGGAGTGCCGAACATCTCAACAGGAGAACATCTCTCTGGGTGAAAATCTGAAGTGCTGAAATATGCATTAGCTGTAGCTATCATGCAGCGATTGGATTATGTGAGTGTGTTTCTCTAAATGCTCCTCTCAGCACGCCAGTGAGAAAAAGAGAAAGTGTGCATTGTATTTTAATCTACTTATTAATGCCATAGGAACGAACTAATCAGTAAAAACAAACAATCATCTGCCTCATTACCCTTCCTGGAAATTCTAGTTAATGTCCAGAGGAATAAACAGTGCTTATCTTTTCTTATCCGTCTCCCATGTTGCTGTCTCTCAGAAAGCACTACTCTCCTGATCATTGGCCCTCATGGATAATGTATGAGTGTGTCGAGATGGGCCTGGAAGCTCCTCTTCCACTTCGGCTACCAGAGGAGGTAACAGTCCCGCTTGGAATAATGTATGTCTGTTTCTTGGTTCATTTGGAAATACAGAATATTTTCCGGTCACAGTATCAGAGCTATGTACCTTTGTATGCTATGTACTGCTTTGTATTTCTGCACCTGTTGTCTTGTTGGGCGTGGGGGGGGGCTGGTTGTGGGTTTGACTAGCTCCCAATGGATAATTGCTTATTAAGTTTTATGTGTGAAATCCCTGGCTCAATAGCATTCATTAGCACATCAATTAGTCAGTTCCTCTACAAATCTTTTCTTTCTTACAGGCATATACACACACACAATTTACACCTGTGTACGTTTATCCATTTATCCATTTAGACACTTTCTTCCAAAGCCATTTAAAGTTTTCCAAATGAGCACTGCAACAAAAGTGATTCTTCCATGGGAGTGAGTTGCATGATTAAGGATTCAGAATTGCAGTTTTAAGTTAAATGCTCACAGAACAGTTATTTAGTTTTTTATAGGTAGAGTGGGATTCAGCTGCAGAAACATTTATAATTATCTGTTACCATAAACTCTACAATTCTGTCATTATTTACTCATGGCGTTCCAAACCGTATGCTGTTATTTTCTCTATTTTTCATTTTTTTTTATAACACAAAAAGGAAAACCCATTTTCTGTTGTTTTTTTTACACAGTTTTACTATACGGCATCCGATTTTTACAGTACTTTTAAAGTTCCTTTCTGAAGGTTTAAAAGATCCCCTTTAAACTGCCATTATATATCTGTGTGATTTTTCAAAACTGTACTTTTGGTGTAGCACAGAAGAAATAACAGCATGGATTGGAGGGTAAATATTAACTGAATTTTAATTAAACTATTTACTCTCTCACACTCATCATAAGACTGAAAACACGCATGTCTGAGTATGTTTCCTCACCTTAGTGCAGTTGGCAGCTTTTGGTTCCAGGTCATTGAGAGTGACCAGTTCTCTGAGCAGGCTGCTCTCCTGGTAACCTCCCTTCACCCCTCGTAACTTGAAGTAGGCCTGAGGCTTAAACAGAATGAGCCGCAGGTTGATGGCAAAGCCTGCCATGTCAATGGCGAAGGGCCGGTGGGGGTCAAAAACTGTTTTCCAGCCATAGACTTTCCCTGCTGCATTGACCTTTGGAGACTCATATCGTAAACCTCCAACGAATGCTACAGGCCACACCGACACCTTACGGGTGGAGCGCATCTGAAAAAAATGAAAGACAGAAAAAGTGCTTTATATTAAAAAATGTAGAGTGTTGTACAAAGGGCCCCACAGGAAAAATGTAAATATTTCCTGGTTCTAAAATGTGTCAACGATGTAACATAATTGGCTTACTTGTGTATACATATATTTTAAAAAACCTTATTTTATATACCAAAGTGACTCACAGTGAAATCAAGCTATATATTCAGTCAGCATGTGTGCTCCCTGGGGTTTGAACCCACAACCTATGTGCTGCCAGCGCAATGCTCAACCACTTGAGCTATAGCAACACATTACTGTTACTGTAGCTACAAAAAAACAGATTTTACAGTTTATTACAAGATTAAAGGAAAAGTGCTGTGGTGGTGTGCGTTTCTGTTTAGCATTGTGGCAGAAAATAAATGAAAAGAGCCTTTAACCTTGGGCACTCCTTAGTATTTTATACCCCACCAAATAATGCCACAAATATCTCATCCTGGCCTTAGCAGTTTGACCTGCCGGATGCACAGCGCTGTCTCTTCCTAAAACCTGTCTTAAGTGAAAGCACAGCCACAGACGTGATTAACATGCCAGACTTTATCTCATGTGTGGACAGTTTGGTAGCTCAGACACACAAACAAACACACCTCAACAGCACAATCTGTTCTGAACAGATCATCAGAGGTGATCAGAGACTCAAGAACAGACAGTAAAAGACAGAGAACATGTGAGCAAGAGACAGAGAGACAGATACTCCTTTAATCTTCCTGCTTCAAACACTTCCTATCCTCCTCTATCCAAAATGCTTCGTGTGCCGCCCAGCGCAAGTGGTCCACATCATAAAAGGAAACAAACAGTGAAGCCTAATGAATAGCGATGGCAAAGCAGTTGTCTTTTTACCCATAATGCATTACCCGCTGTCCAAGGGAAGCTTTTACAAAGAACTACAAAAGGACTGTGGATGGAGACGGACAGCGTTCCTTTTTCTCATTCAAGCAAACCACTCAGTGTTTGTGGAAACTAAATAAATTAAGACTCGGCTCAATGTTAAGGATGGTTTTGCTGACTGTACCACTATAGGCTGTCCGCAGCGATTTTAAATCCACATCAAGTAATTGACTGTGACCCCTTAGCACCATATCAGGCATTTAGTGAAAAGTCCGGCCAAAATGTCACCGTCAATTTGATTACTTCCCGCACAACTAATATTATATTGCGCCCCTGGCATTTTCATTAAAGAAGAGGGACATTTTCACGACCTGTTGGTGAAAACAAATACAGCAGGAATCACAAAACATAACTCCTAAAAAGAAGGCGTGTTTATTGCGGATTCAAGAGGAAATTAATCTTTTTTTAAACTAGCTGTCACAGGAAAGGCCTGACAAAGCCAGTGTGCCCTAGTTTAATGTAATGAACAGAGCTTTCTGTGCCTCTCATTTGAGAAATGTGTTCGGAATTCAACCTGAAACAACAGAAATAATAGAAAAGAACATAGACATGTGTAAATGACTTATTTTTTAGCAAAGGAAATGTTGAAATGATTGCTAAGCACACTGCTCCGGGTGTGTGTGTGTGTGTGTGTGTGTGTTCACGACTTGCAGTGTGTGTTCACTCCTCATAAAGGATGGGTTAAATGCAGAGGTCACATTTCGGTTATGGGTAACCATAACTGACAAAAACATGTCACTTTCCTTTCAAGTTAAAGAGTCAGGTAAGAGTAAAAATCATTATGTTAAGTACTCTGTGTTCTTTGAGCTTGGAGCATAAAGCCCAAAGTATCCTTGTTTAAATTCTGTTCCAGCATGCGGACAGTCCGTGTGGTGGAACTGTATTTAAAGAGTCCTGATGTCCACGTGACTGATTTTTCTGTTGGCACAGACAACAGCACATGTGCACAGGACTGTCTGCAGATATTTCTGTATTTTCTGCCCGTTCTTGCAAAGAAATGCAAAACAGACATTAGTCTGTTTAAAATCAACAAATACATGTAATATAAACCACAAAAAACGGTTAAATAAAGCATCTGCATCACATATGTAAAAACAAAGTGTTGTATTGAGATTATTGGTGTTACAAACTGTAAACACAAGCCGGATAGCCTAAAATTGCTATTTACAAATGCCTTTATCAAAGTTCAATAATAGTACACAACAAATACAAAGCCAAACAAATATACCTTAGATGTGCAAAGATTCACTTTAATCCTCTTTGAATAAAAATATATATTGAATGATCATGAGAAGCACTTTGAAAAGCGGGTGCACTATAGTTGTAGAAGAATGTGGAAAGCAAAGCATACCTGCAGGTCAACAATGAAACTAAAAGCCAAGAAAACAGTGAGTAAAAATAGGCAGCATCTGTAAAAATGCTTGTTTAAAGTGCCTGCATAAGGACTTTTAATGCAAGCTTAATAATTAATTCACTCTGAGAGGGGTTGTTGTTTTAAACAAGGTCAAATGCATAATTCACAAACTATTACAATGTTCTTTAATTCTAAGTGTATTCTGTGCTGCTCCATCTGTGCTGATCGTGAATCGCTGATTTGAAGCCACACACTTTACAGTGTCCATTTGGGGCATGTTTTTGGAGGCGTGTTAATCTTTTAAAATGTACTTTATCACCAGAAGTGACAGCTTTTGTTCAGCACTAATTATAGCTTTTAGTTCTGCTGTTTCAGTGTTCCAAACATATTTGCCCGTTTCTCTTTTTTTACTGGCAGGAATGTTTTTTTTTCAGAGCAATATGTCGAATTGAGGGAATTTGCTATAAAGAGAGTGATGGGGGCAATCTTAAAACTTTCTGAATGATTCTGAGATAAAGAAAAACTGAAGATCTGACAGGCCTTTACATCCACCTACAGCACTAAAAGATCTCTCTTCTAGTAAAGCACAGCACTGTCAATGTAAAAGGGTCCATATAATGATTGAGGAATTAAACACAAATGGATATTTTTACTCTCTTTGGAGCACAAGTACCAGTAGATGATTGATGAGGAGATAATGCAGATGATAAGCCAGATCCTGGAGTTAAGGCATTTAGAATATTATTTAATCAATGTAGTTAAACTCCTTGAAAAGTGAAGTCACTTAACAATACCCATTAATTGATGTTACAATACACAATTAATGAATCCTTTCAAATGGATTTGACCCTTATGCCTTTCTTGCCTTACCTCCTCAAAGAGCTCCAAGCTGTAGGTGTTATCGTCATCTGCAAAGTAGACAATTCCTGGCTGGCTGCTGTTTGAGCTGAAGGTCTCCCGTAGCCATCTCAGAGCCAGGTTCCTCTGCATGGTTCCTCGTGGAATCCTGGGATCTCTTGTGTCCCCTCGCAGCTTATAGTTCCGCGGGGTCTCCACATTGAGGTGAGTGTAGTTAAGCCCCGTCTCTCTCAGCAACCTCGTGACTAGAGGGGTTCTCCTCTGAGAGTCCTCTACCAGGATCCAGTGCAAGTTGGGCACATGGAGGAAGGTGTTAGCCAATCGCGTTAACTCTGCCTTCTGAACCGGGCGGCTGTATGTCGGAGTAATGATGTGGATGGTAGGCAATACGTCAGACCAGGGTGGGGGTCTGGTGTATACGTATTCCGTACGGACCACCTCCACTATGTCCTTGTCTTGTGAGCAGTATTCCTTTGAATCCGTGGCTGGACCGCCCTCGTGCCTGTTCTCCGTTCCATCATCTGCAGGACACAGAAAGAGAATTAAGACATTAGCACACCCAGGGCTGCTCTCTTTATGTTTGACGCATGCCACAGACCTTAGAGGAGTACCTGCTAGCCGCTGACGGTGGATGGTTAGTCGCTCTGGTATGATTAAGATCTCTTTTACTAGATGGTGACAGACTGGAGGGGGGCGAGAGCAGGAACCATGAGATCATAATATCGTTGCTAAGTGGGGTAGATGCCACTTATTCAAACCAAATGCACAAGTTGACTTTTCAATGATGTACAGTACTTTGTATTCCTTTAATGCAGAGATGGGAAACCTTGTTCCTGGATGGCCAGTGTCCTTCAGAGTTTAGCTTCAACCCTGACAAAACTCACCTGCCTGTAGCTTTCTAGTAATCCTGATAAACTGGTTCAGGCGTTTCATTAGGGTTAGAGCTAAACTCTGTTGGACACCGGGCCCCCAGGAACAATGCACCATTTATGCTAATAATATCTGCACACAAGACATGTGAGAACCAATAGCATTTATTATCAATGGCATCAAATGGTGTTGATTTTTTAAGTCTGTACAACTTTTATAGTGTTTTAATAGGGCAAAATTATTAGTGAATAAAAAGCTAAAACTGTCAGAAGACTAGAAATGTAGGAAATCATGTAGCTGTATAAGCTTACATGGTGTTTTTTGAAGCTTGACAGTCCCCTTTCACTATTACTGTGTAAAAAGAGTGGCCAGTACATTTTCCATCATTTTCTTTTTGTGCTCCACTGAAGATGGAAGTCAAACGGGTTTAAAACAACATGAGGCTGAGTAAATGACAGAATTTCTGAGTAAACGATTTCTTTAAACCTGAGCATGATTAAATGAGCACGGTGGAAGGCAATAGCTGGGAATAATTGCAGAGTGTTACCAAATATCTTTTATTCAGAGTCTTTGCACTCACACAAAATGATGGTGTGGGCATCTCCAGCATGATCGCACTGATCTCATTAAGGGCAGAAATGATGGTGGCACCTCACATATCAGATCTTTATCACCGTTCAATTAGTGCCCTGCTTTCACTGTAGACTTTTTAGCACTGCGTAGATTAGCGTTCTCCATTAACAGGCCAGATGTTCCCTGCCCCTTAGGCTTCATACAGACCCAAGATAATCACTTTATGATAAGTTTTATGAATACATGTCCTTAAATCTCCGGTAGCTGATGATATTATTGCGCAAATGTACAGATCTTCAAATCCTTGATGTTGTTTCTCCTTGTACATGACATGAAAGGTAGTAGGAGACCAATGCAAGCCAACAGACTGCAGGCCTTGCCCCATAAACCCCTAAAGAACAGTTTCTGTGTATAGCCTGTCTTGTATGTGAATCATCCACTTACATAAGGATTTCAATGTGGGTGCTAAAATAAACTGTGTAGACGTGATAAGTGGTAATTTTGACTTGGAGCCTCCAAAAATGCACCACAGAGGGTGGTTTTATTGCGAAATTCTTCCGCAATTTATCTGCTGAATAAATGAGAACCTCTCAAAGCGACTGGATAATTTCATTTGAGTCATTTGGATTCTTGAAACGTGGTTCACGCACTCAAAAACAGCTGTCTGAAGTGGTGCAAAGTGGAATTTCATTTTTCTTACATATCTTGCATATAGTGTCTTTTTAAATTAGGTCACATGAAATGAACGAGTCAAGAGAGAAATATGAAGCTTGTGGTTTTTGGGTTGATTAGAGAGAAAACAAAATTTGTATTCAAGTGTCAAGAACATTAATCTTGTCAAGCACCACCTCTTTAACACTGTTTAAAAGATCGTTTTTCAACGAGAGGAACAAAATGCAAATGTCCCTGAAAGGGGGTCGTGTTCATGTTAAAATTGAATTAATAAATCAGACTTTATCAAAGAGCCTTTTTGACTTTGTGCAATTAAAATTTGTCAGATTTTGATTTATAGTCTCAAGCCGTTTTCAATAAACATAGACGACAGAACATTACGTCAGTGTATGGAAGACAGAGATCGGTACCCTTTCGGATGGCAAGCAGGGGGGCAATTGCGCTTTGGTGCCAAACAGTGATGAGAAGGGTCCACGGTAACACAATCAACACGATGGCAAGAATATCTCTTCTCTTCGGCATCTCCAGGGCTGGTTCTATGCCTGGTCATTACCTGAGAGGATGAAATAAGAAGATTCAGTCAACAAACGAGACAGAATGTAAATGAGAAGATATGCAGCTCACTTCCTGTCATCTGATTAAACTATCATCAATTTGTTTAGTGACCAGCAAAATGTGGTCAAGTAAAATAACAATCCACTAAATTGTCTGTGTCAGATCCCAGATGTTTAATTTATAGGTTTTACCTAACCAAAGAAAAAACTAATGATGTCATGTGATCAAAACATGAATGTCATAATATAAACATGTCAAAACATTACACAGCATCACAGATTATCAGAACTATGTCAGCCGCTTTCAATTTATATTTCTCTACTCTAACAGCATATAAACAAATGTCTTAATAAAGGTTTTTGTTTAATTTCCCACTTAAGATATCTAAACATCCTTAAAACAAAATACAATTACTGGAGAAGCGAAACTGCGTAAGATATAAAAGCTTCTTAATAAAGAACATATCTTGATAAAAGTTTATTTTTTTAAGCCACTGGCAAATAGTTTCTTTTCTAATTTGGTTAAGATTTATGCTTGAACAGAAAAAGCAATTTGCCAACAAGGTAAGAAACATAAACAATTTTTTAAAAAAATAAAACAACTCTCTATGTATTTTATAAAAGGTATAAAAGGTATGTGTGTTACCGTAGCTCAATTGCTAGAACATTGCGTTAGCAGCGCAAAGGTTATGGGTTCGATTCCCAGGGAACATATGGGCTGATAAATTGTACACCTTGAATGCACTGTAAGTTGCTTTGGGTAAAAGCGTCTGCCAAATGCACAAAGTGTGATGGTGTGTATAGTATGATCTCCTCACCCTTGGTTACAAACAGCGGATGGCCACAAGCGTGAGGTCCAGCTGTGACGGCCGCATGCTGGAGGTCATCCACCGTGCTGCCGGCTGCCAGAGCATCTCATGCTCTGATACATCCAAAGTACCTAGACATACACAAATAGCTTTTCTGAACTCAGCAAAACACAATACAAATAGTCAAGCAAAGGATCATTTTTGACTCACAGATAAATGATCTCATTTAATTTCGGTTTTGTCTAAATAAGAAGACAAGCACGTGGAACAACTGATGAGACATTTGATGTGTTGTCCTTCCTAACTGTTACAGTGAAAAATGTTCCTTGGCCCCAAATCACAATATTAATACCTGGTAAAGCGATCCAGAGCTGATAAATGAGTCTTTTTGTATTTGGAGCAGCATTTATTTGCTCTCGCTCTCCCTTAATCTCGGTGGTAATATTTGCAATACAAGAACAGATGAATTAGCTGTCAGCTGCCCTCTGTGCCAAAGCTCTTCCTGAGAGAATAATAACTCCGTTATGAAACTATTATCACTGAAACCCATCCAGACACGCACAGGATAGCTGGGTATGATGACGCTGTGCCTTAAACCAAGCCTGTCTGTGTGTGTAGGCCGTAGCACAAATGCTGGTTGACTGCAGTAGCGACAGTGTATTTTTAGCTTCTCTGGAGGCAGATAAATTGAACAGAGAGAGTAAAAGAGAGAGAGGGAGAGAGAGACAGAGAGAGAAAAGAGAGTGAGAGAGCGAGAGAGTGAGGTAATTTTTTTTGAGACAGCTCGGACCCTGTGTTGTTTTTTTACCTGATATAAAGCATAGTTGCAGGGTTAGGAGTATGTCTTGTTCAAAAGAACAGTGTAGACCATAAATTCCCCTAAATTGTATGTATATCAGGCATTAGTAATAATAAATAACATACTCTACAATATCAATTATTTCAAAGGCTATATAACAAGAAGAGATGATGTACTATATAGTCAGTTGGTAAATATAATTACTGCAAATTTAACACTGACAGGTCCTTTTGTCATCCTATAAGGTTTTTTTTATATAAAAACTGTATATTACCCCACTGAATTTAAAACGGTGTACAAAATAAATAAATAAATGGACATTATATGAAAGAAATTAAACTAGCACAGTGTAGGAGACTGGTTGCCTAAAACAACAGTCAAATGTACAGTTTGGCAGTCATTATATAACAATATCGACTGCAGACTGCTATAATTGACCAATCAGAAGGAAGTATTCCACAGAGCTGTCTAATAATATAAGCAACAACAAAGCTGTAGAAATTTGTATAAAAACAGTCAAATCTAAAAGCCCACAAAGAGTTTTTAATCATTTGGATGTAATTTCAGACATCACTGATCTATTGCATTATGTTGCGCTTAGCCGTGACTGTTAGTCAGTATCTGTTTAATCAGTTTAAGCTCACTTATTCCATTACAAATTGTACTAACAGCACATCAGCCGGTTTATCTACATGCAGACCACCTTCTGTTGGCAAATAGATTTATCAAGCGTAAGAATTCAATATGAAACTGTCTCAAAGCGCAAGATGCTGAGTCTACATCTCTCAGATGGCTGTGTGGTGCAGAACCCTCGAGATATAACAGGCTTTTTTTACTGAAATAATGCTGCCCAGTCTCTGCATGGACAGGCCATGCTGATGGTGTGAATGCTGAATGTGTAACTCAGAACAATGAATGCTAAAAGCACTGGACTGACCTTCAGAGAAAGACACTAGTTAACAATCAAACTAGTTATTCTGTAACTCAATGAATGTGTGTACGGAACAACAGCAGTCTAGTAAAAAGCAGTACAGTCTAGTTAAAGCACTTTTGATAACACTTTATTTTGTAGTGTCACTGTTACACCAACTTACTATAGAAATATAGGTAAATTATGCATAATTACATGTAGGAGGCCCTAAATTAAATCCCAGTCCTAACTCTAAACCCTATAAGTATGTGTTGTTAAATAAAATTACTCAGTACTTTAATGAATACTTAACAGAAACTCAACAAAACAAAACAAATTTTACAAACTGTTTTATTTTCTATTTATTTTGTAATGCACGTCTATATATTCAAATGGTTCAAATGTATTGTAGTTTTCATCAGTTCAGTCAACCATATATTCATATATCACTGATATACACCTTATATTAAACAATAAAAAATTGCAGTAATACAATGTATTTTGTATTCTGTGTTGTCATTTTTGACAAAGCTTTCTGTGGTTTTATTTTTATTGTATGTATATCAGTTTTGAAACAATGCAAATTTGGGTTTGCAAGTCCTGGGTCTAACAACTTAAAAATGGACTGAGATTTATGTTAGATTATTTTATATTAGATTACATTTATTTTATGTTAGATAATAGTTTATGAGGGTGAGAATTCTAAATGACAGTCTGAATCACACACAGCATCGCCCATCACAGTCTGACATGGTGGCCCTGATAGTGTTATTATGCGTCAACCACACTTAACCAGCTGTGAAGAGAATGCCCGCAGGTGGATAACTACCATCCTGTCATGTAGACAGTCTGGCAAAGTGCTTGTGCTCTGACACAGGTGGTGCAGTCACCGCGGTCACTCACCTCAGTCAACCACCCACTACGTTAATATGTGGAGAATCTGGCCAAGTGTCCATTTCTTACAAGGGGATTTTGAGTTATGTGGCCCGAGGATTTGTAATCTCAGTAATGAAAGATGCAGTTGATAAAGCTTCTTTTCTCTAATGCTGATATTTCTCCTGCATCTCTTCAGAATGAGCTAATTGGAATGCACTCCCAGACCCGAGAGCACTGAACAGAGCAGAATGTATTAAACCTCCGACCAGCTCATTTTCTGTTCCTGCCTACCGTATGTATTCAGTCATTTCCTGACCACTGATCCTGGCTTTGTACAGGGCACGGAAATGACTTCAAACTGCTAGGAAGGTGGCCTGGCAGGTTATTACTTATATGCACAAAGACAATTTGCCTGATGATCTCAGCAAAGATGAACAGTAAAAGTGAAATCCTGACACCTGCAGCCATTGCTCTAACTGTTTTAACAGTGAATGGGGGGTGTGGGGGGGGTTCTTGTCTATCTACAGTATCTACAGTCCCTATCTATAGTAGGTACAATATATATAGTATCTATCTATAATATGTACAGTATCTACCTAAAGGTATCTAGAGTATCTATCTATAGCATGTACAGTATGTGCAGTATCTATCTATAGTATATATATTATCTACAGTATCTGTCCATCCATCAATCTATCTATATGTCACTTCAATCGAAAAAGTGTTTAATTATCTGTATGTTTCCTACAAGCAGCCAATGAAGTTCCAGAACTTTTAATCAAAAGTCTTGGACATAGTAAACAGTTTCATTCGTGTCCTTAGTCAGCGCTATCCACACAGATTTACATCTCTTCATTTGCATGCCTCAGCTCTGTGCTGCGTTCCGCTCAATGTTGTTAAATAACCTAATCAGCCAGAAGGAGATGGAAGGAATGCTATTGCAACTTTGATTTAGAGGGGAGTATCTTTCAGTAAGGGTAAGTGCAGTAGATCTGGGCCATTTACACAGAGATAGATCTGATTGATGGTTAGACTCCTGTCTCCAGCATACCAGCTCAGCACTGACGAGAGATTCAAAGACCGTAGCCTCAAGCTGGCTGTGTCGCATTGAGAACCAGCACCAAAACCTGCCCTCCTTCCACTATTTCATTTACTTTCAGTTTGCAGATTGTAATCTGAGGGGCCGGCCAGAAAATTCAGGTTTAGCACAGATACAGCAGCTATTAAAATTGGTGCTCAGATAAGCCTGGTATTTATGTGGTTAGATTAGTAACAATGGCTTCTGTACTGCGCTGTTTACAAAACCTCCACTTTAATCAATCTTATATTAAACTGTTTTCTAGAACAATTTTGTTCATTTAGTAATTTTGTACCTGCAATTCAGAATAAGTCTTTAAAAAAAGGAGTTTGAATTATTGCCAGATTCACTTAATTCACTTTTTGGTCTCAGACCAGTGTAAAGTAAAACTCTGCTTAACTGTGCCAGATCTTTGTTTGATAACCCTGGAAAACTTCTGTGGTCCACAACATAGATCAAAGTAAAAATAAAACTCATATCTTATATATTTACTGGATTTGGGTCATTTGAAGATAATGGTATGGTTAAATTACAAATGCTGAACATGAGAGACAAAAACATTTGATCAATGTACTATTGATTAACCACAGCCCAAGTAACACAGTATGTCCAGTAATATCTCATTACACCTGCCTTTCATTTTGCCAGGCTATTGTTTCAAACTCTTGCCCTGATGCTGTAAATAGATACAATATTGATACACCAATACTCTAACCTTTAAAGCCTGCAATCTAATGCAACAATGAACCCTCTAGAGTTTACATTAGCAAATACAGCAGGCTGATTTTTACACCCTCTACAATGAGGTGGGCCGTCTTTCTGACCATGTTAATATACAAACAACTTTGAGGTATTTCATTCACATGGTCATATGGTCAATGGTTGTAAAACTCAACCCACTGGATGTTTCCTAATAAGAAGATGTCTACTGAACTGAACTGTTGTCTGGATGCTGTTAATGGTCCTCCAGCTCTGATCTTTAGATCACAGCATCTTCAGTTGATACCTCAAAGCTAATCAAACTGTGTTAAAACAAAACTGCAGCCCTCTAATGAGGTAGATCTTCAGGAATCTTCACTCCAGTGAATCATAGCTTCCAATAATATACATGAACATATAGGAAAAAAATAGAATTATGAATTTGATTGTGCTAATTAAACCACAGGGAAATCACCTGAGGTTGAGAAGTTTTTTTCCAAGCTTTTCAGCTTCCAGATTGTGACTAATTGGCGTAGGTTTAAATAAGAAGTGCTCTTAACTAAAACTAGGCCAGCTGTCTTGATAACATTTTAATGTGACACAAACAGTAAGTTGACATACTACTCTGCGTCTGAAGCTTATTTTGCAACACAGGACTGCATGAGATGCTACAATATAAACCTGGACATGTTCTAGAAGAAAGGTTCATTTTTATTATATGGATAAAAGTCAGTAATAGGGTAAAAAAAATCTGTCACAATCAAGTAAGATATTTGTGAATTTTGCTAAAATCTTGTCTTTCTTACAAATTACATAACCTTTGAGAGATAGACTTCCAGTGATCCAGTGATTATTTCTTCCGTAGGTACAAAGTAGGTACAATGAAGTGCTCATTGTACCTACTTAATGTAACTTTGTTTATACGTGGATTAATAATAAAACAGACCTTGTATTGCCTTTAACACCCAAATACTTCTTAAGGTCAACCAACCAGTCTGTGCTTGCATTTGTCTGTATGAAGTATGGATCAGACAGTCAGTAAATGGACTGTGAGTGCTGACACTAGAACTCACTAGAGTGATAAATCTGATGCTGTATGTATGACATCAGAGTAGAGATCAAATCTAAACAATCTTTGCATCAGCATTAGATATGTTTCAGCCAATAACTGAAATAAATAAACTGTATTTGCAATCATATAGAGCAGTAGGAACACATGTTCCTGTTTGTCAATATCAAGTGCGGTAATCCAAAGACCTTTACGCACCAATTAAAATCATTTATACCGCAACACACAAAATTGTGCTCTCTGCAATTTTCTATGCAAACATCAATACGATTCTGTTGCTCTCTTAATTGCATAATTATTCAGACTGATGTTGTGAGTGATTGTGTCCTTTAGCTCGCTGTCACAAGCTTTGAACCATATCTGTGCCACTGCAAGCCATGGGAACAAAGTGATTTATGCTGATACCTTCCATAATGATCTCGGTAATTAAAGTGTACAAACATCAGCACCAACTCTGGAAAACTCACTTGCAACTGCCCAGTTAAAAAAATTGTAGGAGTTGTAGGAATGTTTTTATAATGTTTCCAAGTAACAAGAATGGTGTAAATGTTATTTTGAAAGTTAAGACCATTCAAAATACTGTTTGTATTAACATTATTGCTTGTTTTCCTGTAGCTCAACTGGTAGAGCATTGCATTAGCAACGCAAAGGTTGTGGGTTCGATCCCAGGGAACACGAGTACTGATAAAAATGTATACCTTGAATTTACTGTAAGTCGCTTTGGATAAAAGCGTCTGCCAAATGAATAAATGTAAATGGTTATAGGAATGTTATTTAATTTTTTTCTATAACCTTTTTAAAACATTCCACTAACAACTTAAGAATAATATTTTGATATATGATATATAACATTAAAACACGTTAAATAACATTACTGCAAGAATGTTTTTTTGATAACTTTAGAGTATTATCAAAAAACGAACATTAGCCAAAGTTCTGAGAACATTCAGCTGGGCGAGATCATGGGCAACTGTAGTAAACAGAAAACAACTATAAACAACTATTTTTGACATACATGGACTATTCCATATTGTGTCCAAAGAATGCCACAGAGCTCCTCCACTGCATGGAAATGTATGGAGATGAGTTCTTAGGGATTTGTATGGCATATAAATTTAGAATAGCCCTTTTAATGCACAGCATCCTGCCAAAGCGTCATAAAAACCCTCTTGTACATTATTTTGCATTGCTGCATATGTATTGCACTGTAGATAGAAAGAACAAAGACAGCCTCTGATGGAGGCCTGCCAGCATTACATTCACCAGGGACTGCAGATCCATTTGACCAGAACTCCATGCATTCATTTCCACATCATTACAGCCCATAAAGTGAAAGTTTCACGTCCTAGAAATAAAAATAGTGAAGTTAAACTGTCACTGCATTACTCTCGCTGTATGATTTCTGACTTCAAAACATCTAAAGCAAACAACCAGAGAATATACGGTTGAAAATATACATTATATAACTTGAATCATAGCCAAATTTCAATGTGAATGTCCGTTGACATTTGAAACAGCCTTGTGTCTCCTCAGGCTGTGACAAATCAAAAATAATCCAAGGCTGAGTTAATATAGATGCACTTTTGCGATTGCACCATTCTCCGGTTATACAATCTGCTTCCACCCCAGAGGTTACGTCCTTGAACAAGAAAATGTTATACAGCAGCCTTCCCTTTTGACTGAATAGGGTTTTCTCTTCACAGCTAACATATTCTGGCATTTTACAGTCAGCAATGCAGAGACTGCTTACCACAAAGTCACATTTTAATGCACTCAGCGGTGGATTAATATGACAGAAGGGGAGAAGTGCTGACATGCAGAGATGTTGGGTATCGGCAGCTGCAGAAGTGTGGTGTCGGTGCACGGAGTGACTTTGCAGAGAAAGCTGACACCTGACTGGCTTTTAAACCCACTGTAGCAACACCACCGGTGTTATCGTTTATGAACTGTGGCACTGAACAAGCAGAGAGTAAAGATAAGAGACACCATACAAAGAAACAGATGCAGGGAAAAGCCTGCAGTGAGAAAAGGGGGATATAAAGACAAATAAACAGATGTAATGGTTTCAAAGCATCACACGTGTGTTTTTATGATGCATGTATTTAGTATTATTATTATAGTCATAACAGAAATAATTTACAGAATCATCTGTATTTTTTAAGGCTGACTGTTAAAGTCTCAAAAATTCTTAAAACAAATTCACTTTAGAGGCAAAATTACATATAATATTAAGTAATTCTTACTTCTAAGAAATATTAACACATTCTGGAGAGAATTACATGCTTTAAACAAAAGCCAGCATAAGACAAAACCATTCACTAATGGGCTAAGACAAACTTTTCATTTCCTCTCGCCCAACACTATGCTGTTTTTTTATTTCAGTTTTTCTACTGGTCATATCTTTATTGTATTTTTTTATCTAAAAACACGTTTGCAGGTTTTATTATTAGCAGCTGAGGTTTGGAGGTTGATAACCCTCACCTCTGAACGAAGCAGTTAACAGTATGAGAATGAGAAACACAAGCACTATTAAATCTCTATAGGGCTACTGTAGAATTCCTGGTAATGGCTTCGGTTCAGTATGTAGGAGAGCAAAGTATCTTTAGGGGACGGATTAAATTGAGTAAAGGAGGTCAAAGATGCCATGAAGGTGGCTGTAATCAGCTGTGTATTCAATCAAAGGTCTTAAATTAGTGCCTCTTTATGGAGGATCTCAGAGGGCTGTAAGAGGACTTTTTAATTTGCCACACCAAACACCCATAGACACACATCTACCTCTACATAGTGATCCAGAAGTATGTCTATGGCATTCTAATTCAATGCTCATTCTCGATGTTTATAAATGTCTTTTTTTAACCAATTAATGTCTAGTTTTGAGTATAGAGTATCAGAGATCAGCTCTACTAAGTGAACTAGTCTGTCTGGGTGGAGATGAGATTTGTGAGTTTGCGTGACTATGCAGTGTAAATCTGTCTTGAGTGTTTTGTAAAACAGAAAGACTTAAGTCCAGCAAAGCACACTCATTATGAAAAATAAAAGCCCACACTTCATTTGATGAAACGCAGTTCGAAAAATTAATCTAGTCTGATGTTCAAATGGCAATTGTTTCATAAACCACTGAGTGACACAATCACGCACAAGGGCAAAGAGGTTAATACGTCTCTCACTTGTTATGGTGTCGCCTAAGACTGGCTGTTTGATTTGGGAAGGGGATAAAATACATGAAACTGAGTCTGAATTTAATCCCAAGTGCTGAGGGTATGAAAGATTGATTGCGCTTGAGCAGCAGAAGATTAAAATTCATCCCTGATTTAGCAATGTTCCAATTTTGAAGTCCCAATAAAGATTTCTTAAGCTCACACATGAATTGCTGTGTTATTTGGCTTTAACTTCGCACATGGCCAAATTCTGTAGACATTATACAACACATCACAAGTGTACTGTACATTTTGTTCTTACTTAATTGAAGTTCAGGCCTTTCACATTTAGAAGTGTCACAATATCTTGTGTAGCATATGCACGTACACTTTGCAGATTGTGGGCATTATATAAAACTGAATAACAACAACCCCTGTGTTTTTATTTATTTATTTATGCTGTTGTCGGAACACTGGCCCATCATTTTAGGGAGAGCTGCTATTGGTGTATTGCCTCAGGGCTTCCAACTGCTAAAAAGTTGAGCATTCATTTTCCAAATTCCCACAGAGGATTTGGATTTATACGTCTCAGCTGTGTAAGTTTCTGTCCCTCATGTTCTCCTCTGGGCCCATCATAAGTTTTCCACCAGTGCTGGTTTAGATTCAGTGCTAGATTATTCCATTTTGTTTCCAAAAGAAACCCAACAAAACATCATTATTACAAAACCATTTTAATCATTATCAACAATGTTTTTTTTAGTACGCCAACCATAGAAGTGCCAAAAATTCACTTTAGAGGCACAATAGCATATGATATTAAGTCATTTTAGTGTTCTTAACATATTTTTGAGAGAATTACATGTTTAAAACAAGACAAAACCATTTACTAAAGGGGTAAGAAAAATAAACTTTTCCATTTCCTTCCACTCCACACTATGCTGTTCTATTTATTTATTTATTGCTTTTGTGAATTTAAATACATTGTTTTAAATATTTTTTGGTATTTGTTTGAAACTAAGAACATCAATGTTTGGAGGTTATAACATTAACAAAGGATGAGCATTCCAAATAGGAAAAAGTCAGATTTATTTTTCCGGTAAGGGAAATACTAATTAGTATTCCTTAATTGCACAGGCCTAGTTAGGGTCTCTCCCACATAATTTAGGTAATAATTAAGTCATAGCAATTTGGTAGAAAAAAAATTGTATCTGTAATCATCTATCTATAATCTATACTCATCTCCTGCAACCTCATACAGTTGACTTCCTGTTTATCTCTCTTCCCATTTTTTACACGCATTTGTTGTGCATCCATTTCTATGCATATAGAGCTTGCATTGTATGAGTTTGCATTGAGTTATTTTGCCTAACTTAGAGTAGCGGCTGTGTGTAAACAGGCTAGCAGCATATGGAAGTTCTTGTAATAAACATTCAACACTAAAGATGTCTTCCGTGCCTTAAAATATAGAAAAAGATTAAGTGTGGATTTACTACATGCTATGGCTCATTTACTTGCATTGCTTCCAACCATGCAAAAGACAAATCATGTCACAGTTGAATACCCTGAGCCTCCACAACCCACAACAGCATGCTTGTCTTAGTGTCCGTGTCAGGCATTCATGGATGTAACTGAGAGTTCAACTCATTTCTGACTCACACCCACACTGCTTTAGACAGACCCTCTGTAGCATCACAGCCAGTTATAATTGAACACATGCAAGATAGCTAATGTGCAAGATATGAGGCTTTTCTGATAATATCCGATCAGTCCCACACTCAAAGGTTACATCCTGTTTCAAGTGGGAACGCTTTCTAGTCAGATCTTAATGAATAGATAAAGAACAGCCTATTAATAGATGTTCTTGTGAGTTTATGAAGAAACATTTACAGTTATGTGCCAGCCCACATGTTGTGTAGTTATTACTAGTAAGAAAAGCTCTTGATTTAAAGATGCTATGATTTAAAGGAGAAAAAAAATTGTAAAGAACCTAAAAATCTGTCATGTTCAACACTTCATTCAAGATTAAGTCTTCAAGTCTTATTATCATAAGCAATTTAGAATATCTATATAAATATAAAGCTTACTGTGTATCATTAGTAACAACTGCTTGCTTTATAAAACCATAAGGGACCAGGGAAAAGGTTAACAAAGAACCTCTTCAAATGACGAGAGGATTCAATTCTGCAAGGCCAGCGAGACTCATGGATGTCAAAGCATGCTGAACACTTCATTGTGTCCACAACCAAGAAGCTTTCTGGAAAACAAGCCAGTTACTTTACTTAACATAGTGCTCTGAGCCTGAAAATAGATGGGCCTATGTGTCTTCCTGGAAATATAAATGATCCCTGTGTCATGGGTTCTAAGGCCCTGCTCGCATTATAAGTGATTAAACTGTGGGGTGATAAATCTTTATAGACGCATAGCTTCCATTAAAACAGACAGACGAGCAGATAGACAATGGATTAAAAGAACAGAATAAACAATATCTAATTTTTTTTATCTACTTGAGCAAGGCTAGAGGTTTTTTGCTCAAGTGGAGAGATGATTCTTGGCCTTCAGGAATCTCCAGTCAATCAGTGAGCTCCTGTATAATGAGAGATGTTATCATCCTGTGGGCAGATGTTCCTCTATTTGTGTTGTGCGGATGGGGTCAAAGTCACAGCAAGTCTATTTCATACAGCTTCAATGTTCTGTCAGGTAATGGACTGCATGGGTAAAACACATTATAATCACAGTTATATCAGTATAATCACTCGCTGTGGATAAGAACTTCAACAGTGATTATGAGTGTAATTAGCATACATGCAATACTAATACAAGTAAGATGCATGTGTTATTTGTAATCTGCAATGCACATCTTAATCTTCTTGAGCTTAATTAAAAAAGAATACATAAATAGAAACTACACCAGACTTCATAAATGCATAAGTAATTAGATACAGATAAAAAAAGTAAGAAAGCAGTTTTCTATTATGTATTAGTCTAATTAAGTAAGGTTTCATAGAATGAATTTAATTAACAGTTTGAAAGTAATTTCAAAGCCATTTCTGTATCAGTATGTTTACAGTATATACACGGTATATAGTATATATACTCCACACACACACGCACACACACACACATAGAGGGAAAGAGAGGAAGAGAGCGAGAGAAAGAGACCTCTGGTGTTAATTAACTCCAGGCACTGCTGATCAGTCCTGTTCTCTGTTCAGCTACACTCTCTGACTCCAGCTCTGCAGGATCAGGATGCGCCATAGAAACACTGCTGTGTTTGAAAGGACAGTCTTTCCATTGCATTCATCATAACTGCAACCTCCTGGTGCTTTCAGACACAGTGTATGTGCACCTTTGTATATTGGTGTGTGTGTTAGTGACAGCCATTGTGAGTATGACTTATCTAAAGCTGCTGGACTCCTCTGACACTCATTTAGCAGGACTCAAGAGTGTGAGAACACACTCGATAGCAGACGGGAGATGCATGATGGCTCAACTGCTGGATTGATCGGAGAATGGCCTGATTATCCATCCATTTAGGAAACGAGATTGTAATGTATTGTGTTTTACTGTGAGTCCAGAACTGCTGTTTGGCTTTTACCAAGTCAAACTGCTTTGATGATGAAAGCATCTTCCCCATTTAACAAATTACCATTACATTATAAATGTCAAGCAGCCTCCTGAAGGATCGGGGAAAGTAATGGACTTGGCTTCAAACCACAGGTAGTCTATAAACAAATGCAACACACAATGTTGTTCGCAATCCTTCTATAATCAGACATATTTCAAAATAAAACGGTATTCGTTGAAAATAAAAGGGGTTTGATCATATGTAACGTGATTAAAAGTGAAAACGAAATCAGCTTAATTATATGGGGTTTCCTTAAGACCAATTAATAGTTCGGGCAACTTCAGGCAACACACAAGCAAGTTGATGTTAAAAATGTGTATTTGTGCACATCCCTAGTTTTTAGGGTGACTTATACTATATACATACATCTTTATAAGTCTTCCTCCAATCGGATCTTTGCTTTTTAAATTCCATAATCAAACAGCCAACACATAGAAAATATGTTCATGTAGCTCTTTGATCTTTCACAAGAGGGCAGATCTTCAGCCTCCTGCTCCCCCTGTTCTTATTCATCCTGGTTTCAAAATCATCTGCTACCTCAACTTACACATTTTATTACAGATACTACAG
>JAZGTK010002617.1:0-30929 GCA_036877625.1 Ambastaia sidthimunki | reverse complement strand
GAAAGAAGAGAAAACGAGGAAGTAGAGAAGAAGAAAGTCAAAGGTTTTTAAGAGCAAGTGTTAATCTGCTCATTTCAGATCACTTCACCTCACATGGCTTTCTCAGAGGCTTGACAGAAGAGGTGCATAATCCTGTTTGGCCGGTGCAGATGAAGCAGAAATCTGTACAGTTGTTTGATAGATCGCTTTCTCTCTCTCTCTCTCTCTCTCTCTCTCTCTCTCTCTCTCTCTCTCTCTCTCTCAAATCCTATCTCACATGTTCCCCCATGCCTATCACATTACAACAGACCAATCGCTGAATTAGTCATGCGCCGTCTGCTGAAGTGCCCCAAAAAGAACTTCTATTAGTTTGGGCGAGCCAGGAGCTCCATGACTGGATTACCTTATCCTGTAGAGATAAAGCAGGATGGCATTCCACGGGAGGTCTGCAATTACATTTGGCCTGGGAAGACTCTTTGCTTCAGAGCCTGGCAGAACCCTCTGATATGTCATGCCAGCTTTGGGAATTTTGCAGTGATTAGATGTACATCTGCAGTCTAGATGGCCACCCACTGGCTTTTATGTGTAAGGCAACAGGTGACTTTGGGATTTTGGTCAATTAATTCCAGTTCTGAAGTTTCTCTTCTTCCTTGTGGTCATCCTTATTACTTGCTTCAGTACTGAAACTTTGATTTGCATTTGATGTACAATTGTGACCAAAAGTCTGAAACTGTCTCCAGAAAGGCTTTTTTAATTTTTTTTTTACAAAATATTTAATTGCAAACATGTCATTGTGTGCAGATTGGACCTGGCTCAGTCTTTGGGACTCACTCAGCTACAGGTCAAGACATGGTACCAAAACAGACGCATGAAATGGAAAAAAATGGTGAGTGTACTAGCATTAGTGTAAAATTGCCCAAAATATTAGAGCAGACCACAATTTGGGCAATTGCTATTAACAGAAATGTAAGTTCTTAGGACACAACATTCGAAAAAAAAACAAAAATAATTAAGTAAAATGAATTGCAATTACCACACAACATTCTTTTTTATGATCCATAAACATCCATTGAGCAACAGTTAGACCATATAGGCAGCAATAATGCTCGTAAATTGGGAAGTTAAAAAACCTCTGACTTATTATATATCTATTTTTTGCTGAAAAAATAATGAAAATTAGCTTAATTTAAATAGGTTAAGCCCGCCTGTCTGTGTGGTAATGGAAACTCTGAAACATATCATTAAAAATCCATTAAAGCACTTGTGTGCTGCCCCTCTCAACGCTCGATACAACCAGTGTGTGTAACAGCTATGACCCTCAGGTTCTCCCCGTGTGTGAAAGATCTTCATGAGTGATGATTTAAAGGATTATACAGGTCTACGTCAGTCCCATAAACCTCGTAGGCAGGAACAAAAGATCCACAGCACATTCACCTCTGAGATAAATGAGCATGAACAGTTGGCCCCTCATGGCCATATATCTTCTCCTAACCACCTTCACCTTTGACCAAGCTCAACATTACTCAGATCCTAAATGCATGTGTCTATGTGTGTCTCCAGGTGCTAAAAGGAGGACACGAGGCTCCTACCAAGCCCAAAGGCAGACCGAAGAAAAACTCCATCCCAACCACAGAAGAGATTGAGGCAGAGGAACGGCTCGTGGCACAGCTAGCGCGGCAGGAGAGGCTACAAGCAGAGGGGCAACTCCAAGCGCAAGGGGAGGTCTTCCAGTCTCAACCTCAGGATCTGAGTATCTCCGCTATGTCTACTGAGTCCGTCTGCCCTTCTGCTTCAGAGACATTGGCTCAGGAACAGGCCCCGCCTTCCCTGTCAGAAGCCATGAAAAGCAGCTAAACATGCCCATGCTCATGCACAACCAAAGACAGCTACTGAAACACTCTGTTTCTGATGCTCTGTGGACTTGAGCAGTTAAAAGGCTTTGCAAGCCTGTTTCTGTGTCGAATACATTGTCCACAAAAAGCAATTGAACAAATAAGCCACACTTTAAAAAATGTATGAATGCCGTTGCATTAGAAAACAAAATCGTTTATAATGCATAAAGACAGCAAAAGTACATAAAACATTTTAGAAAAAAACACTGCACAAAAATAGACAAAATTGTAAATTGTATAAAAACTACATAAAATTGAGCTTGTCAAATGTAATAGAATGTCCGTAATTTATATGATGAACTAATTTGTTACCAGCTGGTTAAAACTAATTGCGAAAATAGCTAAGAAAAGTAAACTTAGTTCTGTGAAAATATCCAGCATAATTGGTTTACAAAAGCAGAAGATAATTGCTGAAATGCAATGGAGTTCATACGTTTGTAAGCGTGGCAGAATGAATGTTCTGTGGGTCACCTGTGAATGGTGATGCAGTGATTGACATTGTACCATTGCTGAACTGTTTGCCAAACAGCTACCTTTCTGAAATGTAGTCAGTATTTTATAAACATGCATATGGTTTTAAAACCATGAATATGCTGCCAGATACACTAACATAAACTGAATCACGCAGACTCACACTCTCACTGCAGTACAAGCATGTTCTGTACAAACCGTAAGTGTTTATTTTATTCTGGGTAAAAGCCTCCCTTTCCCTGTAAATATTACCAGTTTAATTGCCCCTGTAGTTTATGGTGCACCTGTGTACTGTAGCTTGGGATTCTGTGCCAAAACACATATATTTGAGAGGCTAACATGCCCTTTGAGGTAATTTCCCCCCCTTTTCTTCTTTTTACTCATCTATGAAGCTGCTGCCATTAAAAGTGAAAAGAACGGGTTAGTATGAATACCAGTGTAAACATTTACAGAGATCTGGATTCCACATGACAAACTGTGGCTCTTTTTAAAGCAAGATTGTCCAGTTTGGCTAAAGATTAACTTCATCCATTAACATTTTATCGAACAAAGAAACTGTCAAATGACAACAGAAAAAGAAAACAAATTCAGAGAACTATATTGATTTAAGTAGATCTTTTAAAGTGCCCTCTCTCCACCAAGCTACAAGGATTGCAGAGTGAAAGAATTTGCATTGTTCTTTATATGTGTGGCATGCATCACTTTTATTCTATCTGAACTGAATCCATGCATCAAATCACTTTCTCTGTATGTATAACCCTTGCACAGCCATTAGTGCTAGTCTTTGAGGCTGAAAGAAATGATATATGGGCTCCCAGATGTAGCATGCTAGCTATTGTATGTTTCTTTCTTTTTATTCCCTTTGGATAAAAAAATAACAAAAATAAAAAACTGTTGAACCCTTTTCCCCCACTGTGGTGGGATACGTTGCAGTATAACGGCACTAAGTGCAGGCTGATTTTATAACTTTAAGAAAAACTACTTAATCTGTCAGAGACGCAAAGCAATTAATAAATCACATTGATATAACCTACAAAAATCTGCCAAAAACAAGAGAAAGCAAATGTGTGGGACATGTGGAAGCCCGCAGGAGCTCAGCACATGCCTGTAATCTGAATGAATGACAGCATACACATACAGTACAGCACTGCGGCCTCTTCTTGAGCTGATGGTTTCCAAACACTGTTGCCTTTTACTAAGACTTTATTTGTAAAGTTTTACTTTCATCTGTGTTTGGCTAACAAATATTAAAAAATATATTCCTTCTTTGATATAAAACACTATTTTTTGGCGTATGTGCTGAATTGCATTAGGTGAGCAAATAATACAATTATTTTTTATTTTTTTGTTTTTTGAACAAGACTACAGATATTTGAGGAAAATCCCTTTTTCCACCCAAAAGTTCTGTAATTTTTATTGTATGTGCGTGTGTGTTTGCATATTTAATAAAGATGACATTAATTTTGGAGGTCTGAGTTTTTTAAAGAGATTTATTGCGGATGTTTCAGTAGACAGACACACAAGCTCAAGTTAAGGTTCTTGTTTAAGACATTGCCTGAGGCTCGTCTAAGTCTGTGAAAAACTTATTTTGATGTCTTGTAGACCAGGGTCAACTCCAAGTCAATAAAAAAGTCAATAAAAGTTTTTGCAATTAACCTGGGTTATACATTCAAATAAATGGTAATATATTGCACTACAATAAAAATAAATGGTTAAGAAAAGGGAAAAAAATTATGCCTTAATAATTCTGTCTAAATAATGGTTTTCTGATACTCCCTGAATCCAAAATGCTTTGTTCAGCCAATACTTTTTTGTCAAAGCTATTTATGTTCAGAATTTTTGTTCTGCACATAGACAATTAGCTGCACAAGATCAGTCAATTCATTCTTACATTACATAGATTTGTAACAAAGTAAATTCTGAAGTATTTTTCTTGCTTCTGAACTACAAAACATCGTACAGCAGAGCAAAGGTATTGAGGACATCTGTCATCAACATCAACAGACACACTTAGATAAAAAAAAATAACAGATTTAAAAAGCCATAATAGATTTGCATTCATTTTTTCCCTGTTATTTACTTTAATAACCAAAATCTGTCCTTCACATTATTTTCTATACAAAACTGTTTGTTCTAAACAAATAAGATGTTGTCAGCACTCGTGTTGTCCTGTACTGTGTTTCACTGACCCGCTCAAACAGGTTTTCTCAAATGTATTTTTTGTTTGTTTGTACCACACACTGATGAGAGCAAAGGTAATCCCCTGGGCTGTGTGTGTGTGAGTGTGTGTGTGTGTGCAACACAGGGTCAAGGTCAAAGGTAGCTTTAAACCTGAGGCAGTGAAACAGGATTATGGCTGAGATTTGTCAAAACAGGAAGCTGAAGTGGAAATGCCAGTGACTGAAGTGTCACTGATTATCAGTAAAGAGCAACGGGTCACATAACACAGCCTATAAACTATGTTCGCATCATGCTTGTTAATCAGTTAGAATTTAGATTTTCCTAGTACAGTTTTAATAAGGTCTTCAGTAAATATTATATAAATGTTAAATGTGCATTGAAATTGATGTTTATGTGGCATTTAATGTCTTTATGCAGTATGTAACACCAATATCAGCAATGGATTTCCAATAGTTCATTTTTTATGTGAAATTTTATTTACTTAATTTTACCCAGAATACTTTTATTTACTTTATTTTATGTACTCAGATGGTTGGGGAAATAAATGTTGGCACTATCTAAAATATTTTTTATATTACAAAATTAATAACTATAATTTCTGCATTTTAATTCTACTTTAGCTTGCACATTAACCCTACTTATATTTTACACGCCACATTGTATACTACGATTATTCAACTCCTATGACAAATTGCTTGTGAAGCCATAATTTTCAATGTATTTGTATAATGCCATCTATAAATAAAGGTAATGTAATGCAAATGTAAGATGTCAGAGATACTTGTTATGCATTTTTATTTTATTGAATTTTATTACACGTCAAAACTCCTCTGTCGAAATCTGTGATGACTTATGTGTGTACAGTATGACTATGCCAAGTGATCCGTAAACGTTTGTATCTTGATAATGAATGTAGCTATAGCTGTCACATGGAGTGACGGCTGTTAAATCCATTCTGTCATGGCAGGTCACAGCAGGTCTGTTGCATTCTGGGTAGCTGCTGTGTGGTATAGTCAGGTTATAGAAATATCTTGAGGGTATGTCACTCTAATTGAAAAGGCAATCATTTTTTTTTTCTCCTGGCCCCCAGGTTCACAATCAGGTCAGTGGTGTCCGGTAACCCCCCCCACTATATACCCCCCAACCACCCACAGTATAATCACTCACATAGTCTATCCCCACCTTTATCTGTCAGCTTAGCTTGTACTTCAGTGATTAGCATAATGCTAGAGAAAATAACTTGTGCTTACATCAGTGTACATGCCTTATCTTTGTTATGACAGGAGAGGCGATTTCTACATACCAAGACTAGAAACCACAACCTGTCTAAGGGACAGGATCCACCCCTCTACAGTATGAACAATGACCCTGTTGTCTTCACCTACAGAGGAAACCTGTCATTATAGAGGGCATGTACATAAACTAACAGCAAATGTGCTGTGCAGTATCTATAATACATCATGCTGAGCTGCATCGCTCTGACAGAAAACATTTCACAATGATTACATGCTTTAAAAACAATGTTTATCCTCCCCCCATATTATGTGCAGAATTTACAAATGTTTGTCTAAAGAGTGTTAAAATTCACTAGACACTTGCTTTGTGTCAAATGTATAAAATGGTTTCATAAACTTTATTAAATATGTGAAATAAAAAAAGGAAATCATAGGTGCAGCATATGTGGAATATAAACTGTTGCAAGTGGGTTCCAAAAGCAGGTGACAGTCATGTTTAAATGTCAGGTTTTTCATAACAAAAGAAATCACATGCTTCAACCTGTTGCAATAATACCTCATAATAACAGATACACACATTCAGATCACCAGAAACAATACGCTGATGAGATCAAGTATAACAAGTTCATTTAGAATTTTATTTTAGAATTCAAAATGTATTTAATATGCAACATTTGTCATTGTCAATTGTGTATGTTTATACTGTGTATAAAAATTATATATATTATATTTTTTGTTGTTTTTTTATTTATAAAAAATATTTTTGCTGTTATTTTCTTTTTTTATATTAATTATCTGTTGTGTTATTACATTTGTTTTTGAGCTGCTTAACAATTAATAGTCTCTACATTCTCTCAATAAATTTACATATCAGCTAAAGCCTATCAATATTCATTAATGGATTTTCTATGGGGACATCTGGCATCTGTATTATTTCAGTTACATAGCAAATGTATTTAAAGTTCCAATTACCCTTCAACAATCCACCCCCGCTCACTCATTCTAATAAACCGGTTAACAACCTGTCCAGCGTCTGCATGATGGCACTGCCGCCTACACACACCTAAAACACTTCCTGCATCGTACACGTACACACAGAGCTGCATCCACAGAAGTATCTTGTGTCCAGTGTATCACAAATCTTGCCCTAACCACCCCATCCAAACCCCCCTCCTTGAACCATGGGTCATGGCCCTGCCCACAAATAGTGATCATATATAGCTTATATAATGTCATAAGTGTTTGTAAATGTAAGTATTTTTATGCTGTGTAAACACACTGCATATACCACATATGTGCATGTTTTGTATAGAAGCTACTGTAGATTTGGCTCATAAGGTCATAGGGTCAGGGCCCCCTTGCACTACAGGGACTGCAGAGGTTTCCTGTACACCAGTGTCTGTGTCGTTACAATTGCAACCTCAAGGGCTTTTCTTTGACAGCTCAACATCTCTTAGCTTTTTGAGATGGACAAGTGGCTCCAGTCCCCCACCACTAAGATCCAAAACTTCAACCCTTGTCTTATCATCGAGATGTCCACAGAGAGATGAGTCAGGCATGGCACAGATAGCATGAAGTTTATGAGACATGCGATCTCCCTGTTCTGGTGCCCAAACACCCCATTAAGAATATGTGATGGTGGACAGTGAAGATGGAAGAGCAGGGAAGTCACTGTCACCCAGCTGGTAAAGCTATAAGTCATCACTGGGCACAGCTGCACACAGACTCTCCCAAAAGCCACCATCACAGCCTGGTTTGCTCAGACTGTCTCATCTGCTCCACGGCTTTCTTGTTGAGCTTTCTCCCAACATGATCTAAGACTTCAGCCGAGTGAGCCAAAAAACACTTTCATGCAAATTCTTTATGCTGGGATCCACAAAAGTCAACGGCAATTAAAAAACACAAGCCCATAGTCTTCACACACACAAACGCACATTTCACAGTGTTTTACCGGGCACGGTTCTTTTCCTCTGCTGGGATTTATGTTCTTTCTGCCAGACCTCAACAGTCGGTTTCCTATAATGATAAAGAACTTAATTCACTTCATGAAACACATTTGCTACAGGCTTGTAATTCACATTTTCTACCACAACTTGGATTTATAAAAGAAGCTGTTTTAGAGCCAAAGAAACTTCAGTGTGAAGAGGACTGCCATGCTGCACACTGTGTAATACAGGATCAACTGCCTTTGGAAATTGCTGTGCAATTACGTATTTGTTGACAGGCCATTGCAAAAGCGAATGTGTCTTATGGAAGTGATATGCTTCAAAGATCCATGAAAAATGTCAGTCTGGCAGGCTTAAATTCTAACCAACTATTTGAAAAAAAAAAAACTGTCTCACAAAGCAAGAAACTGAATAATTACATTTGGGGTTGACAATGGATGATGTACAGTCAATAATGGATATTGTACAGTCACACTGAGCAGCTGTTTTTGAAGCCCAAAGTCATTTAATCTGAACCGATTTAACAGTTTGGGAAACAATTGCAAAGGGAGAATTCACAGAACAGTTGCAGCATAATATGTCAGCGCAAAAACCTGAACTTTGTTCACTGATCAACTGCAATACGGTTTAACAGATGCTGCGCTGTTTGAGAACTGAAATGACCATTTAATCATTTTCATTCTGTTTAGCACAAACAAAAACACAATTAACGTTATGTAATGGAAAATGGAAAGGAGAAAATGAACGTTATTGTTGTTTAAATGTTAATATTTTCAGCAGATATTTATCAAACAATGCTGAAAAACATTACAGTATAACCAGGCCATATATCAGGACGTGTGGTGTAGTCAAGCATGTTTTCAGCATTTTTAGGAGCAAATTTAAGTGTTTATCATAGTTTTGGAGTGATGCTTCGCAGTCCTTGTAATGTCAGATTGTGATAGTCCAATATATCCCCCACATCCTAACACTTTATTTTGCATCCTGCAAAAATAAGAATTGTGCAATGCACATTGAGTCCAGCGCACTGTTAATTAATTAGCATTTTTCTTTGTAAAGCGGGTGCATAACAATGCAGACTTTGTATGCTAATAAACAAATTCAATTCAGCCTTGGTGCATTTCCAACTAAATGTTGATTTTGAGTTCTGTACAGCAGTGACGTTCTCGCATTCCTTAATCCCTTTCTCGTTCTTTCCTGTGTTGATAGATCGGATCTCCGACCCTTCATTGTAAACGCTCTGCAGCACGGCCAAGACTGCACAGAGGAGAATTCAGGGTATTAACGTCAGGCAGCGTGTTTTCTTTTTCATTTTTGTTGGTTATTTGCAAGCAGGCTGTGTGCCTCTGCTTGCTGTTTTCCAGCAGCGAGGAAAAAAAGAGGAAGCCCAGATTTGCGAGTGGCAGGTGTTGAGAGGTTTCTCCCATCACGGACAGTTTATTCCCATTTTTACTGAAAGCTTTGACAGAGGTGGATGTTTCCACGGGCACGTGCTTCCTCCAACTGTCACATGTTAGAGGTCAAAACAGGGTCGGGACAAAGTCAGTGGGCGGGGTCAGTCATTTTGAGTGACAGTCTCTAATGCGGTATGTCACTGCTGTAGATGTAGCACGTGCAGGCTAGAGGGGAAACTTAGAAAATTTTAGATCAGCTCCAAAACAAACAGAAAGTCATTGTGTGAAACTGATGGCATGAAAAACGCACATACACATATATGTCCATGCCCACGCACTATTTTTTTAAGGCCCATCAATGATGTTTGAATTAGTAACCGCAGAAGTTTATATTAATGAATACTTCTGAAAGAAAAACTTAAACTGTTCCTACCATGTCGTCGTCCGGACACGATTATCCAACTGATCACTGCAATGACATGGTTCATATATTTTTAATACACCCCCGGCGCCCACACCAGGCCCTATGACTCCATCAAAGAGAGGAAAATGAGGAAAATATCACTGCAACAGGACTTTCATGGGCCTACAGGTAGAAGTAACTCACTCTCACACTTTTCCAGCTTAGCTAGGTAGGCTGAACACTTCTTTTATATAAGCATTTCCTCTAATTGGAAAGTTATTGCAAATTTATTAAAAAGCAGCTGCTTTAGATTAGATGACATGAAATAGCAATGACTGTTCAGCCAACTTTTTAATATTTACATTTCTGAAACCAAAAGGAAAATTGTTAGTCAACTAAATGGGGAAGAAGTGAACAAAAGTGAGCGGATACTATTAACACCGGTGTAGTTTTAATGGATTATATCCTAATAAAATAAAATGGATTGTAACGTAAACCAGTGAAGTGCATTTTCTTACTGTTAATTTTTCATGTTTATTGTATTTGATAATCAAATGAACAACATAACTACTTGTCATGTTTATTATTATAGTAATTTATAACATAAATATATTTAATTATATTAAAAATATATTACATTTTTATAAAAACTCCACTGCCTGTCACATTTATTTTAGTTGTTTATTATAAAAATGTAGAAAGAAATTATCAACAAGAACAAACAAAATCGCATGAATATTGGTTATGTAGACAACATTTTCACTATTTTAATTAATAAATAATTAAACTTACATTAACAACTTACTGTGGTATTGTCATTGTAGTCTCCATTTAAACATACCATTTAAAAATGGTTGACACCTATAGTGCACTATATAGGGAACAGTTTCACAACAAGAGGCACTTGAAATTCTTGGGTTGATTTTCTGTTCCACACTTTCCATGCCGTAAGTTAGTAATAAATACTGAGTAGTCAGGTTTCACTGGTCGGTCTGTCTGTTGTTTGCTTATGAAAAATAATTTGAATCTATTTATCACTTTAGCTAACATGTTTGCTTTTCTTGGCATTTTAAACTGTTTTAGGGTGGGGGTGGAGGCCAGGTAAGTAGGTAAGGACAACTTTAATCGAAACAGCCTGAAGGTCTCTTTGGTGGATGTAGCCTAAAAACTATGGAATTTGTTTTGCCAATATAACAGAATGCAAACTTTCAAAGAAATTGTTTTTTAAGTGGTACTATACGTTTTCTTATGGAGAATTAAAGCAAAAAAAAAAAAAAGAGAATAGGTTTATGATTTACCTAGAAATTTCTTTGGCTCTATCAAAATGTCAATATGTCAAGTCAATATAACATGGAAGGCCCTCCAGGATTGTGCAATATTTTGATCAAAAGACTTTATCCAATATTTACAGGTACTTGTACAACTAGCACTAATTACATAATTGCCCAATGATTGCGGTTGCTAAGGGTTATGAAGTGGTTGCTAGGCGGATGGTAAGGTGTTCTGAGTGATCGCCAGGACATCGCTAGGCATTTTCAAAGTGTTCTGGGTGGGACTGGGATGTTATGTCAAGTATGATGTCAGTGGAACATTGAAACTGAAAAAAAAATGTTAACATGATTGAACGGTCTATTATTCTATGTTGATTACATAATAAACATATATTGCATCATTGTTGTCTTATGGCTAATGTTTACATCCTTACTGAATATTCAGTTGTTATCCACTAAAATATTTACAGGAAATTGTTCTCCTACTGGGTGACACTCACTGTATGTAAGTAGGTGGACAGTAATTGAATTGTGTGGGTTTGCAGTTTTCTTCCTGGTCAACCTGAGGTCATACTGAATTGGCCCACAAGGTGGATGTATGAGCGGCAGCAGAGTGATGAGTTAAATTGTCCTCGGGAAATGAGCCAGCTGCCATTTTTCTCCTTCAATGTGACTGAGGTTAGAGAACATACAGTACCAACAGCTGTGGTTTTGGCCCCTGGACAAAGAAGGTTTATGATTACATATATATTAAATGTGACCCATCTGGCAAAATGAGTCGGAAGTCGCAACGTTCCATTTGGGCCGATAATGTGGAAAAACACTGAAAAAAATCAGTTTTTCTTTTTTTAGCTAATTTCAAAGAACAGACATTCAAATATAATCTCCCACAGTTTTGTAGTCCAGATCATTGAGTAAAGGTATTTAAATGACTATTAAAGTTGACTTGCAACTCTCAACTTATACTAAATTTACACGCACGCTCCGTGTTGGCTTCTGCCCCTTTAAGAATGTGATGCTTAGAGCAAATGTAATTCTGAATCATTTAAGAAGAAGAAAACGGACGCACAGCTCAAGATTTATTGTTAAGACTTTAAACGATCAAGTAACATCAAATTGCTTTACATTCTTTATTCTTTCCTGATCCCAGCGTGAGCATATTTTATTGTTGTTCACAAGTCATTTGTAGTTCATGTTAAGGTTTATGGAGATCGCTGTGGATTAGCGTCTAAACGCCAAATGTGTTGCAGTTGTATTTTAAAATATTTATTCAAATAAATACTTTTAAATAATTTGAGCTTCAGCCTGGTTTAATATTATTTATATGTATACAAACGTCTTTGGTCAAATTAAGCTGTAAAATAAATAGTTTAGACATTTAAATGGAATGGATTTTGAAAGATATCAACAAAAAACGGGCACAAAACTTTAAACGTGATTTTCTCAGGTTTTCAATTTGAAAAAGAGGGTAGACGACCATAATTCAAATAGGTATATCTTTAAAACCATTCAAGGTTTTGACTAGGATATCATTTTAAAGCTTATGGTCTCCTATTTCCATTGATACCAAAATCTCAATTTTGAAATTTGAGACTTCCGACTTATTTCACCAGATCGGGTCACAAATGTATAATTGTGTAAATTTTGTAATGTATAAATTACATACATATAATATATACAAAATCCTATATATAATATCTCTCTCTCTCTGTCCACACACACACACACATGCACACACAGACACACACATATAATTCATAACACATAACACATAAATGTAACACTGAGACATTGGACTGAAAAAGACACAATGCTTTATGTAGAATCACATGCACAGTGGCCACAGTGTTAAACAATAACAGCATTGTCTTAAAACCCAACACAACAAGCTCAATTGACTCTGGTGACTTCAATTATTCTGAAGGAGCTGTCAAAACCATCAGAAACCACGGCCCCATAAAAAACGATGCCAGCATTCCTCTGCCAGCAATTCGAGTGTGTTGCTCCTCGTTGCTATAAACATTTAGATCATTTACATAGACTTTGCGATACTGTAATATTTCCTTTCAGATGTTATCTGCCAAAGATTGGCATGCCGCCACATATTCAAGGATCTGATGCCTTCGTTCTTGACAAGGTGAGCGCTTCAACGCCTAAAGGCTGTTGCATTGTTGTTCACTGAAGCAGAGCCAACCACAAGCGAGCGAGATTCATAAGCACTTAGCTCTGATGAAACCAAAGTATATGAAGATGACAGAGATACAATGTGAATGTCAGGGTTTATGTCACTCTGAACCTATTTGTCTTGTTTGTTTTTCTGAAAGTCAAACAGACTTTCAATCAGTCCTCACATTATTTCTTCAAAACTACAACAAGCATTGCGGAAAGTTTTCTAGTTGCCCTAATGAACAATTATTTAATCTGTAAACTGTTTTCAGTCAGTAAAGACTATATTGACCACAAGTTAGTATGAGAAACATGCATGTTTCAGTCAGAGATATCGCATTTGCTGCTGGGTCATCTACATCCTGTCCATTTGGGAGCTTAAACACCAATGTTCTCCCAGACGCATTAGCACCCCGCCAAGTTTATCTTTCCTACAGTGTGGGTGGTAATGATTTGATTTTCCAGTGCAGTTACAGAAGATGTTTCCTCATTAGGCTATAGAGTAAAAAGAAACTGTCCACCCCACTGTTTGTTAATATTGAGTGAGAGCAGCTCTGGCAGAGATAATAAAAACAGTCAAGCGGTTCCTCTACCGATGTGAGAAAGATCAGGAGATCATGTAGATGATGTAGAAAAATGATCACGTAAGTAACCCTGTCAACAGATGCATTAGGGATTGAACAAGTGGGCTCTTCTGTAATCCTAAGCAATCTTGTGGTCACCCGCATGCAGCTATACTTGCTGTTAATCATCTACATATCCTCTATTTCTGACCATTATTTTACCAATATTTTGAAATGAATGTTGGTTTGATATATGAATACAATTGTGAAAAAAGTAGTTTTCAGAAAGAGAAAGTAGTAAGAAATATGTGTAAAGTAGCAATGATTCTTAAAATATTTTCAAAAAAGTTTTTCTAGGAACAAGCATACAATTCCTTACACTGCAAGCAATAAAAAATTATGCTTTTAAATGTTTTGTGCAAGTTTCACAATGTAAACATTGAATGCCAGTGGTTCTCACATGACCAATCATGATGAAAGTTTGAATACACCACAAATAAGATTGACAGCTATGACAGGGGTAAGTGCTATTAGTAAATAACTTTCATTTTGATCTGCTTCACACACAAAGATACCGAGATATACTGGAGCAATTGTGTATATGTAAAATTACCCTAGAAAGTAAAAATGACAGGGGAGACAATTTTAAAATTGTTTATGGTAAGTCTAAGAAATGCTGTGGGTGAGTCACTAAGATTGACAGGTTCACTGTGGGTGAGTCACTTGGACTTAGCACAAAGACTAATTGTTCTTCAATTGCCTTGGAGGCATTTAGTGTTTGAATGTACAGTCAAGACATGCTTAACTTTAGTCCTAAAAACAATGGCACATATGAATCCAAATAAAGAGACCCCCACACAAAATCAATCAGTGACAAAATCTCACACAATTATGCAAAACATTATTTCTGTCATGCTCTCACCCGCAGGTGGGGAAATTACCCTTTGCCAAAGACTTTTGAATGTGTACATACCTGAATACACTCCTATTCATGACCCACACACACACACATACACACACACCTGAGTTTGAGAATTGATTGTAATAATGACCCTTACAAGGGAGTGTTGCCACTGTTCATTTTATAGCGATTATGCACTGATGGTTTATCACCAAAGCACAATTAATCAATTTTGATAGGCATAAAAACATGACTAAATTGCATGTAGAATGTAACAAATGCACATTGCATTTGTTACATTCTACAAAGTTTGCATTGTAAGATTATTAGACTAGGAGGTGGCTTGATGGTTATATGGGTAGTACTTTTCTCTTACAGCAAAAATGTTCCTGGTTTGAGTAAGCAGGAGGCCTATGTGAGGCGTTTGCATGTTCTCCTCATGTTCCCTTTGTAAAAATGTTTGACAAGGGCAGTTTTGTTTCCTGTGGTCACATTTCATACCCACAGTTTGGGCATGACCTAAAAGGGCTTGTCGTTTCTAAAGAGCTAATAGGCTGTAGTTACATCACAGCCATGACACATTATTTGTCACTTGCTGTTGCTAGTCAGTAGCATATGGTATTGGGAGGTTTGACATTCTCATTTTAGAGAGCAGTTGATTGCACAGATATTAGTAGTGCAATATCAACACTTTTGATTAGTTTTTCAAAAGCAAGAGACTTTGTACACCACCATATATAAGACCAAAACTAACACACATGGACTATAAATCACAAGTAATTTGACAGGGTTTTGACTTGGTTTAATAATACAATCTAGTAAGGTCTTTAACATTTATTAAATGCAAAATACGGGTGTTTAAATCTACTGAGTTATGGGGTGCATAAAAAGGTTAAGTATAAAGCTTACCACCTGGCCTAACATGACTAAAACATCATAACAGACAGCAATTAATTGGCACGATGGAGGAATTAATCACTTTTAAAACAACCTTGGGCAAAACAAGATCTAATTCTGCTCTTATCATTCAGGGAAACAAGGTTTCATAACTATTTCCAAACAGCTCTCATAGAAGTCTGCCCATAGTCACTGGCAGCTGTTCATTGTAACATTTAATTTAAGCACAGTTTACAGTCAAAGGACCCCACGCACCTTTTAAGAGGAGAAAACCAGTTTTCTTTGTGGTTATTAGATTAGGATCTATGTTACAAATTCTTCATTTTATTGAGGTGATAAATCTGTCATCTCTTCCACACTATGATTTTTTTTTCTTTTTATTTGGAACAGGTGTGTGACATAAACAATCAACTTGTATTTTGAGGATTTGTTATTGGAATAGATGGGCATGTCTCATTGCTTGTGTGTGTCAGTGATGCACTCTGTCAAGAGGTTCATACATTACAGGTGACAGTAATCCCAGCAGAACTGTCAGTGTGTTGAAACAGGCTGCTGGACGGCTTTGGTCAGAATTGCGTCTCCGTGTTACATACTGTATGACAACCATGTTCTGATGCTTTTGACAGAGTCCCTTTAAGGCAATCATATTAAAACGGTTTCCGCTGATGACTGACAGTGACTGTTGGCAAATGATAATCTTATTTGGGTGTCTCCAGTACGAAAGGTGACAAATGTTTAAATTTATGAGCAGTGATGTGATGTGTCTCTTTAGTACTGGACATGATCTGTTTCCTATAGAGATACTTAGGGGGCTCCACATGGCCCTTTGCATTAAGTCTTGCTGTTTTTTAGTGTCTCAAGTCAAAGGTTGTTCCAGTTTCAAATGTTACGTCCCAAGGCCCCTTCCAATCTGTTGCATTCTGTCAAGCTGCTGAAGTCAGTAAAATTTGATGCAGTTTGATGAGGCACGTTGCATTAATGTTGTCGATATGCAAAAACAGGAATAAGTATTCAATTGTTAAAAAAAATCCTTTATTTTGATATTACTATTAATTACAATTAAGAAAATTATATGAATGCTTTAAATTGACTAATTCTTGAGGGCACAGTTGGCCTGCAGTAGCACCAGCAGTGTCCTTTTTTGTTCCTTTCGGCAGAGAACAGAAGTAAATGTGTGTGTCTGTATTTTAAATGCAGCTAGTTTGTTCCTGCTGTACTCCCACATACCCAAGCAGGTTTCCACTAGCTCATCTGAAGAACTCAATCTCTCCCGAATTACAGGGCGATTTAACCAGATTATCCACAGGGTCCTCGCCCGCCGAGAAAACCAGGCCCGACGCAGCAACGCTGGACTCACACCTGTTTCTCCACAGCTGCTCTCCAACAACAGTGATAGATATATGTATGTATATGATATATTTATGTGTGTGTGTATGTATATATATATATATATATATATATATATATATATATCTGTATAGAGGGGGGGGGTTCAGTTGCCAAAGATTCTTAGTACATTATAACAGAAGTATAAAATTACATAATAAAAACAAATAACATAATGGTTCCTTCATTATTTCAGCACAGTCAACAAATTACAGTTTTGTACAGGATTTCTTCACAGGATTATGCTAAAACAATGGCTGTTATAAAACAGCAGCAATTTTGAGAAACAGAAGAGGTAATATTTGCTCTGATTATTGGACCTGAGACCCTAAAAGCTCAATATGACAAGGCTCAAATCACCTTATACTAACCATAAGGCTCAAGCCATAAACTAGTCTGATCAGTGATATTACAACAATAACATAGAACTTGTTAATGTTCTTTGGTTGTAGGCTCATATATGACCTCTACAGGTGTGATCAGGATATCAGATGAGGAAACATTAATGGCTATGTTGAATAATGAGCACAGAGTATGTTAAAATAATGCAAGATATGGAATGCTAAAGGTTTTTAATTAGCATTAGTCATTGTTGATGGTCACACAAAACATATTCTTGCATTTTGTGCATCACTTTTTTGTTTAATTGTCATGTGTTAATCTTTATTTCAATTGTAAATTATTATACTTTATTAAATATGAAGAATATACATTCAATGCACACTTTTGTAGTTACAATTTTAATAAAAAATAAATAATCGTAAACATACAATAGTAAAAACTTGTAACAAGTTCCTGAGTTCCATGTAAATTCCCTGAACTCACAGGCAGAGTCTCTACAGTTTCAGGATAAAGTTTAGATTGATCACTTTTCATCATAATCTTCCTTAATCCCTCTGAAGACTTCCCAGTGACCACGCCTAATGCCGATCTCCAAAACTGCATGTGCTTACTTGATACAAGAATATAATCATTAGGATGTGACATTTGGGTGGAAAACGGCTAATACTTTACAATGCATTTAATGCAATGTCAACCCTTGTGGAAGACCTGCTTTTTGATTCGCTGTCTGACTGTGCATTTTAAACTGCAGGCATTTGCAGGACATTGAGAACATGATTTCAAACTCTATTAGTGGCTTTAATTTCTGAACACTGTGGCTTCAATGTGTTGGTTCAGGTGGGAACAAAGACTGTGATGTCATAGAAAGAGATGTAATGTCTGACTGTTTCATACCTTGGTGTTATCTGGTCGTAAATAATTAGAAACGATAGCTAATTTACAACGCCTGTCAGGTGAGAACACAAGATGACTAATAACTGAGGTCGAAGAAGCCGCAAAATGCCAAAATGTTAACTGAACGCGGAAACATGTCGCAGTTGCTAGGAGAAAGGTAAACAAACACTGTTTGCGAGGAATGGGTGTTGTTTCAATGGGCCTGAGGGGACATGGCCAAAACGCCTAAGGAGCCAGTTTCACAGGAAACAAAGCCAAGTATCATTCATGGCACATTCCGTTCAACTAATTGTTTTTACCTTTTTCAGTTCACCTCCAGGACACGTTTGTACCCATGGTTAAACATATCCTAAAAGTGTGATAATTTCTGTATTAAATCATATTAGAATGTTTAATATAGATACATTGTTAGAAATGGCTCTAAATGTCACTGTGAAACAAGGTTTGGGTTGTGGTAGTTCAGGTTATCGGCCCCAACCAGGGCTGTGAATACTTCCTGTAAATGGGGCAGTCTTACCACATGCTGATCTTTAATTAAATTTACAAATTAAAACAAAAAAACKATGCCACTTTTACTGCTGTAGGGCAGATTTGAGCTTGCCTGTGCATGTGTTACTTTGCTGTGTCTCTTCTACATGTTGCATAAATACAGTGTCTGACCCGTGCTGACCCCTGAAATCCTTTCTGCTTTAAAATCTTACACTTCAGCGTACCTTCTTGCTGTCTCTCTTTTTTTTCTCCCTCTCAATGATCTGCTGGCAGAGCAACGTGAACTTTATTAAGTTTTTAAACAAAATTTTAATTAAGCTCAATTTAAATGTATTTTAAATTTCAATTGCCATCACCCAACAAATTTAATTCTGTTATCACAGATTCAGCCTTTAGATGTCATTCTGAGTCTGTATGAAAATATTGGGCAGGATATTGGCGCTTTAAACAATATAAGTGAATGATGATCTGGGCTCTCAAAAATATCAAAAACACCATGTCAAAGGACTCTTGAATATGCACATGTTCATATTTGCCACATTCTGGACAGTTATGAGAGATGGTGAAATCTTATGACCCACCAAGGGCATTGTCATTACACCCGAGATAGCACATTTGAATACGTGAACATGAATGAGATTTGAGTTCAGTGAGGATTATTTTATTTAATAAAGTTCTGTTGTAGGGCTTCTAAAAACTTTATTTATAAAAAACTTTATAAAAAGTTATATGACGACTTTTATAGTGCTTTTTTTAGTCTTTGGACCTTAACAGCCAGTCAGCATCCTGCTCAACGTTGCCTTTAGTGTTTAATGGAAAAACAATAATCACACATTTTGGAGCTTTTTCTTTAAGGTCTTCAGCTGGAAGCCTGAAAGAGGAAATGTGAGGCTTGATTGGTATGCGCTCTTTGCAATCTGCTGGATTCATTCTATTCTAAAGGTGATACTTGCACTCCGGTTTCGATGTAGTTCCACTCAACCGGGCAGACCAGCGCATTCCAAAGATGTGCAGAACACACTCCCATGTGCACTATATAAATGCATTAACGTTTACCCAGATAACGAGACATATATACACACACACACATGCCTTCATAGAGCATCTTGGATTAGCCGAAACTGTGTATATGACAAGATAATCACGCGCAACAATGCGTGTTTGTATGTAAGCACTCTCAAGCTTTGTCTTAAGACCTCTCACTGGTCGGCTGCCCGCACACACGCCCAATTCTATCAATCACTGTGCATTCTGAAAATGATTTAACCATTCAGTAATAAAGCCCAGCGGACACATTCAGACTTGCATATAGAACAAGAGAGCCCAAGAAACCCAATGCTTTGCTGAAGGACATACTTGCTTTTCAGCAAGCCACTCTTTCACACCATTTGGAATACGCCATGCTGAAATGGTTTACAATAAACGTGGTGCGCAGGGAAAGAACACAGGTAGTATTACACTAAGCATTCTGAGACTTCACACCAGCCATGCATTTGGCGTGATGGACGAGCTAGGGCTTTTTCAAGCTCTGACAGCATAAGGGCCTAGAGAAACTGCTTTGAAATCTTAATTATGAGCTCATTTATCTGAGGTCAACATCTGAGGGGAAATATGTTTGAATTAAACTTGTAATGTCTACATAGGCTTCTAAAGCTTGGAGCTGGAGTGAAGTCGTGCGGAGTCACGTATCGCTCGCTGTGGAAGTGTTGGCAGGCGTCTGTAATCGCAGCTGCTTGGCGATGTCACTCCGCACCCGACGAATGCCGGTGTGAGCTAATGGCCCTTGCGTTGCTTCATCACACGGTTAAGTGCTGCTCCAATTTAAGTGAAGCTAAAATGACTGCACAGGCACTAATAAACCCATTGAGTACAGCTCCCCTCCCTAGAGATCAGTGTATTACTGTGTGTGTGTGTGTGTGTGTGTGCAAGGCCAAGCGCATGACCCAGGTGTGGCCATGAACCAGAACTGTAGTGCAGTTAGCCATAAGTCTCTTGCAGGTGCACTCTTTATGCTATCTGGTTACTCCCTGGTGTTTTCTATGAATAAGATGAAACTAATCCTCTGTTACTTTATTAAATCCTTAATTAGTAATTGACTTTCCGGGAAGCATCTTTCAACGGCCGTTTGCATTAGCATGTCGATTCAGGGGTGTGTTCTGGCAAAACCATTAAAGAATTTCCATGCAGTCATTCTTCAAAATAGCCTTTTTACATTTAGTTTAGAGGTTATATAAGGCTAGAATAAGAGGAGTTACAGTAATCATATTCTATTACAACCACCTAATCTATAATCATAAAAGTATTTTTCTTTAGCATGTGTAATGCTGTTCTAAGGAGCTGGTTATACTGGTCAGCTGCTGTTATACAGGTTACTAGATGAAAACCTGACAGTTAAGTGTGCATACAATTCATTGTAGGCTTTGAATTACAAATAAGAATTTGTTTCATATCATCTTGTATTACTGCTACTATGATTTAAAAAATGTACATTTTGTCACCAATTTAAGTTATGTTACGTCCATGCTCTGTAGCCAGAATTTTTTAAACCAAACGTTCTCTTTAAACAAATTAAACTCAGTACTCTTTCACTTAAAAAAAAAAACAAAACAATGAAACACTGATACTTTTTGATGTCAAATTAAATATTATTGTAACTTAGTGTTAATGTTACAAAAAACTGTAAGGTATTGCTATTTGTATTACTATTATTGTATTTCTCTTATTAAAGCTGGAGCACATTGCATTCACAGTGCAATCTATCCGTTTGTTCCTAAAAACTCATCATTTTTTCGGGCATCTACCCCTTTCACTGTTAAAGGTGTGTATGATGTATGTTAGGTGAGGCACTGCTTAATGGCCCAACCAGTCGATGTTACAGTTCTTTTAACATATTGGTTCTTTCAAGACTTAGTGCTTTTGCAACTTTAGCAAATGGAATGGCGTGGCTTGTTTTTTCACAGATCAGGAACAAGGCGTGTGCATAAAATTCTCATCCTTTATACCATAGATATTGTACGCAATAGATCCACCTACCAGTGGATCCAAGACATAAGCAAAGCTTCTTCCCCTTTGAGCAGATACTGACAGCAGTTTGGCAGAAGGTGGATGGGAGAAGGTGCTGATGTTAGGGCTTGCCCTGGGTGAGCCTTGTATTGTGACACCAGGGCATTTCTAAAACAGTGGTATTAGACAAGCTGTCTGTCTCTTGAACAGAACAGACTATCTATTCATTTAGAAAGAATAGCACGGTGTGAGGTTAATCACTTAAAATTAAAAGATTACGTTTTGTTTTACTCCTGTCAGGTTCATCCTAATGTCAACTGAGTTAGAATGACATTAAAATAATAAACGTCCATTGCATATGATAAAGACTTGACAGATATTTAATGATGATAGATGATTATGTTCATAAATTTATAAACATTCCCATATTGTTCCATAATCCTTGTTCCAATGTTCCACCTATTACGTGGTTCCTTTGGATTAATGTGAGAGAGAAGATATTTTAGACACTGCATGACAAGGTTCGTCCAAAACATTTTACAGAAGCCCCAAGAGGCCATGTATTTTATTTTATTAGACTTTTTTGTTTTGTTTTCTGGTGATTAGGACATAATTATCTCGTGATCTTGATATAAACAACAGTTGTTTTTTTGTGATCTCTACAAAATCAAAACCTCATGATGTAAGCTTTTAAATAGCTTTTGATCAATTTTGTCAATACTGAAAACATACTAAAAATGTTGCCAGTAGTATGTTGGTGTGGCCAGAGTACTGTATTTGTATAAAGGAAGGTATTGTCAAAATCTCTGGCAAAAGTGTCATACATTTATCCCAATTATAAAGATATTTCTAAATCAATTAAGTACTGTTATGTACTGTTTGAAGGTATGACTTGGATAAATCTTTAAAATTTACTGTGAGCCTAATACAACCTTCAGAATAACAAAAAGTGTATTGTTTTTTAAATTGTCCATAGATAAAAAAAGAATCAACGGTCAACCATTGGGCAATGCATGGCAAACGTTTTTGCACTGTATGACATTTTCAGATGGTCCCTTACCCCACCCACTATTTGCGAATCAAACCTAAAACTAACTTTACTGCGCTTTAATTATTTACATACATAGAGCTATATCAGTTTGAGTCCCTGTTAAAAGTAGACATGAATTTGTTCATCAATGCAAAATCAACTTTTATTATTTCGAGATCAGTAGAAAATTACGTTGAGATCACAAGAAATTCATTTTTGTTATATGGAGATCAGGATATAATTAAGTTGTGATGCAAGAAAATGATCATGCATGACCTCTTAGGGCCAACCATTTTTTATTTTCAGTGCACATCAGTTTGTGCATTGCATGGCATTTAAACCATGATCTTGTCAATACTAGTACAATGCGACCAGTTAAACTGCATGAACCCAAAGCTAAAATTGTACATGAAAATAATTAAACCAATTTAGGTACCACAAAACACTGTACATCACTTAAAACATTTAACCTCTGACAATGACTCATTGCTAGGAGTCACCATGATTTGGTTGTCATGGAAATTTGACCACAGAACTTAACATCAGCAAGTACATTTTAATTTCATTGTAAGTGTAACAATATCTGTCCATTGAACAAGTGACAGGGTAAAATTTTAGCCTATAAATATATACATACACTGCATATTCTATAGCCCTGTAACTCCAATATTCACACAGCAGTAAAATGTCCTTAGAATGTCTTATGAGGAATGTCTTGTTATTGTATACTGCACATTATGCCATGTTAGCTGTGTCTCGACATTTTACACCTTTTCACATAATTCAAATATTTTGTATTTTTTTATGAAATATTATTGGTCCTTATGACCAAATAACTGCACAGATTGCAATGCAAAAACAATGATTTTGTGTCCCACATGCACTGCATGGATTTCTGGAAGGAGTAACAAAACTTGTATTTTAGATTAACTTGGTAAAGTGTCCAGTGAGGTAAACGCTGTTGATGTATGAGAGTCAGGAGGTGATTTTTTAATATTTGGTGTGAATGGTCAGAAACATCGCTTACATTGAGGGTCCGATTATCATTTTCACAGTTCAGTTTAAACTTTGTACTGCTCATTATGAAATTACCAGCTAACTGCAAAGTAATCCAGTGTCTTACTCTCCTAAGCCACTTTTTACTTTTACATTTGGCGCTTGATAACTGTTGATTTTGGACCCTGCGTGAAGAATTTTTAAGTGCATGCACAATATCAAAGCAAAACCTGCACTTATGATTAACGATAAGGGACGATAACCAAGACTGTTCACATTTCAAATGTTAAACACTATTTTTATAACACTTTTAGGAATGCATCAGACACTTCCAGAAACAAATAAAAATTTAAACAACTTTCAAACCTCAAATGCATAACAGTTAAAATCAAGCATTTTCCAAACTCCGTCTGAACCCTGTTACGCATACAGACAAAGTGTGTGTGCACAATGTCAACCTCAGGGGGATCATGCTTAAAAAATGCCCATGTTAAGCACTCCGTATCCAAACACCTCAGTCGCAGATTGTGCAAGCATCTGCCTCATTTGCTCGGAGGCAATGTAACACTATAAATTCGAAACAATTATAGGGCTGAATTAATGTCAAGCTGTTTGTGGACTGAATGTGCATGTTGCATCCGATCTCCGCCTGTCATTCATGTTTTACGATGAAGCCTAGGTGTGAACAGGAACATGTAAATCAATTTATCAGCTAGTGGCAAGACACTTGCCTGTCTAAACAAACTCACAACTATGTTTTAACATGCATATACATAGGTACATGCATGCTTACACAAATAAAAAAGATCACTTTTAATATATATATATATATACACATCAAATCCAAACCTATCTTTGGATAGTCAGGTGCACATATTTTCCATACAACTTTCTCTTGTTTCACCTTGATTTTTCCAAACAGTCGATGACATTCCATTTCAAAGAATCTACAACATGACAATCTGTCATTGAGCATTAACTGTTTTCCATGTTTGCTGTGAGGGCCCAGAGCTGCTGGTGGCTCAGGATGGAACATGCATTTCTGTCTTCCTCGAAGTGGGTGAAAAGGTGAACTTTGTATTATGAAGCCGTACCTTTAGCTGCAATCAACACTCTATTTGAGAGCTTGTTTACATGTCAGATGCGCTGAACAGCAGGACAGGATTAAAGATCTGTTCCTGGGAAACAACTTGTAATAACAACACAATTATTTTATGACAGCCACAATTTAAACACATGACGACATGACCAGAGGGTACAAGCCAGCAGTTTACCTGATAGTAGTGTGCTTTGTTCGGAAATGGTTGGAGTTTATGGGCAACACCTCTTATTAAAATATAATTTTGCATTCACATTACATAATTGTTCTTGGCAGAATTTGACTTAGCAAAGTGGTTTACAATCTCAAAGGGAAGTTGCATATTGTTTTAGTGGTTACTTGAAATAAATATTACATACATATAATATAAACACATACAAAACTTAATGTTTACTTCCCTTGCAACAGATTGATGCTTGTGGGCAGAACTGTTGTATTAGGGGCCATGGTGGACATTACAGTGGCCATTGTTGACCCATCAAAAGTTGATCATATGACAGATTGCCATCTCTACTCCAATAGAGAATAAAGAATACAGTGGATACAGTATGCACTAAACAACAATACACATAAAAAACATGTAGTAAGCAGTTATGATCTTCATTTGATTACCAATGGCTGTTTCAGAAGTGTAAAGGCTGTACCATTAAATTTATCACAATGCATCATTATCACGTGCAGCAGGTTATGTTGCCAAAGATAACTTCAAGAAACAAACATATGGGTAAATTAAACTATCCAAGAAAAATTTTGGACAAAAGGAAAAATAAAATGAGGATCAATATTGGTTAGGTTCTATATATATATGTTAGGTTCTACATAAAGAGTAGGTCAAATGTAGTTTTAGTATAATATATCCCTCCATTTAATTTGATAAATTAAGTGACATGTACTTGTATTAACTTTGCATTAAACAATATGTTACTTGTGGTCAGTTCATTGCAATGAAATAAAATCAAACATAAATGTGATGAAACGTAACTGTTATAAAACTTTATTTCATTATGTCATCCATGAACATGATTTGTTAGTTCTGTCTGGACTTCCATCTGCAGTGGAGATGATGGACACTTTGTCATCATCAAGCTGCGCCTCTGTTATTATTTGGAATATGCGACCTCTAGCGACAAAATTTACATATTGTTAGTTCTGTCGTAAAGTTCGTGCAAGCACAGAGAATCCGTTAGCCAAGAGGGACAAGATTAACTATCAAGGAGGTAAGGAAAAGGAGATATTTATGAGATTTTAAGTAGCTCCTCTTCCTGCGAGGCTAATTCGTTGATAGACTTATTTGCTCAGAGTAATAGAAAGGAGCCCAACTTTTCAGCTACATATTTTCAGCCCCATAATGACTGTTTATTTGTTAGTCAGCTAGCAGTTTCTTAATGATCATACTGTGAACATACAGTATGAGACATAATGTTACCTTTAGCTACTCCATTTGTCCATTTCTCCATTAGTCTATTTGTCCACACACACACACACACACACACACTTGTAAGTAAATACAAGTATAAAGTATAAAGATTGCCAAATGCTCTCTAATGTAAGGATGTTGGCATTTTCATTTTCATTAATACAAGAGATGTTTATGTCTTTGTTAACAGTTATTTCCCCACTCTGTTACAGATTTTGTGTGACGATTTTGCCTCGGATGTACAGTAAGTATGTTCTGTCCTTTTATATGGAACTAGCATTGTTGTGTTCCATTATTTTGAACCATTTTATGAACAATTAAACAATTATCTGACATTTGCAGTGTGTGTTTGTGTGTGTGTGTGTGTGTATGTGGGGGGTGTCATCACTATGCGTTGGCTCAAAAAGGAGGCCCAATGTCTTTGAAACATATCTACCCTTGCATTAAAACATATCTACATGAAATATTAAACTAATAAAAGTAATTAATTAATTTATTCAACACTATTTGACAGAAAGTGATGTTTAAAAGATCATGTTGGATTACTGTCTCAGCTCACATGCAAAACTGTGTACACAGTACAATGTGACAAAAAATAGCATGTGGTTATTTGTCATGCTACACCATGACTTGTAGTAAAAATAGCTTATTACTGGAAGAGCTTCAGTATATTTCAGTTATTGTCACACTACAAAAATATGTAGTTAAATTAGTGTTACTACTTTTAGTTCATTACTCCCTGATCTGACATAAACATAATATTGTGGCTTACAATACCACAAAATTCTAAATATAAATGCAGAGATGTTTTTAAAGTATGGTGAAATAAATTTAAGTATAACAATAAGGGCATCAAGGGGTGTGTATGAGTGCATGCATGCATGTGGGGCCGCATTGTGTGGAGGTGTGGTAGACTTGGAATGGGGCCAAATCAACCTGGCTTGGCATGTGTTCAACAAAGATGATGTAACAGACTGACGGTTGTAGCAAAACACGTACAATTTCTTCTCTTTGGCAGGTGAAACTTAACAATATGATTTGTTTCATGTGTGCCTGTTGCTGTGACCCCATGTGTGGTTCTCATGTTAACCAACCTCACATCCAACGTTTCACCCCCGTCCATCCAAAACTCTGTACTGTACTCTTGATGTTACAAGATCATTTATGATCAATTTTTAGTCACACACATGAGCTTCTGGTAAAGTTTACATAAGCTATATTGACACATAAGCTTAAAAAATCTGACACACTCAGCGTGAGTCATAGTGTTGCTATAGAACAGTTTACAGAGTAACCAGGTGTTTATTCGCTAACAAACACACTTGCTCACCCACCTGAAAAAAAAGGCCTGAAAAAAAAACCAGTGCACCTAATTTTGGTTCTGTGATAAATTACACATAAAGCTGTAAAGTAAACAGCTTCAAAGAAGATCAAAACAAAGCAACCTGGCATGATCAATTACAGTAACGATTAAGGTCTATGCATAGTTTAGCATGATGGATTCAATACTCTGTTGATCGCACAGGAATGCATATGTACACGCAGCATATTGACAGACGTGCAACAACACCCTTAACCAACAACACAAAGCATTCAGAATTGCACACCCACCCACACACATTCACATAAACACACAAACACACACTTTGCAAGCTAGGGTGTAGGTTTGTATGTGCTAACTGCTTAGATATGCAGAAAGTGATTGATGAGTACAGCTTGATTTCAGATTTATTTACGATCCATTAAAATGAAAAATGATTTAAAAGAACAAGCATTTATGAGGCAAGATGGTGAAATGAATGAACATATATTACACAGTGTTCCATACACACCCATAAACAGTGGAACTAGGTAAACTCAGTCATTAAAAATGATTATTTGTTTAGCAGACAAACTATTGAAATAATTTAAAACTATGTACAATTTTGCATTTTGTCTTTTTTAGTTTTGTGTATGCAAAGCTGCTTTTTTTTAAGGCATGTTTTCAAATTTTAAGAAAATTTAGTCTTAATATGTAGTATATATAGAGTCAGTAAGACTAGAAACAGGCTTTAAATAAGCAGCAATGGAAATAAGTGGTTAAATCCCCAGTGTAAAATAAAACACGTTGGCTAAAAAGGAACAACCTTTTGCCAATTTAATAAAGCTAAGCCTGTCACTGTTTGAAAGTGAGTAGAGGTTAATTCACTCCAGTATGTGACAAAATAGTCAGGGTTACTGTGGAAACCAACCAATGACAAGTACAAACAGATTAGAAAATTCCCAGGATAGAGTTAACAGGGTTTATTGCCAGGTAAAATCATATTACTACTGAGATGATCTGTGGCAGCCATATTTGCAGTTCAGAGAAATTATGGGGGAGTATGCGCTTAAGATAAATGTAATTACATATAACAAATGAGAGCATGAGTAGTTCAATGGTGAGCAGTCTAAAATCAGTCTCTGATTCATACACACCGGTTCTTAATCACGCACAGGAAAAGATTCCGGGCACCGTTCAGGCAAAACTCTAGCATTTATGAAGAAGATCGTAAAAAGAATGAATAGGTCACAGAGAACAGTACTTAAAATGCCTGGAAATCACACATCACTGGTGTAATTGCATTAAGCCACCACTTTCATTGGAATAAAAATAATGTTTGCTTTTCAATTACAATGTAATAGCTGTAACTGATCATTCCAGAACTCCCAATCGTGTTTTTCTTGGATTAAAATTAAAGATTAAAGTTATTTTTCATATTCAATCCCGCACTATATGATTGTTAGAGAAAATGAAGCGCGTGTGTCTATGAGTGTCTATGCCAAATTTCCGACTAAAGGAATATATGACTATGAGCATATTTTAATTTAGCTGAAGTAATACAATTTCTTAAAATCAAAAATTAAATTAATAAGCACATAAATGAAACAACAAACTCTTATTTTAAAATATCTTTATGGTAAAAAAAATTAAACTAAATGAAACTATATAACTAAATTTAAAAATTATAACTAAAGACTTTATTTGCTTTTCTGTTTGTGGGAAACAAAAAAGTACATGCTTGTACAGATTTACTATGACAATGATTTATGCATAAGTTTGAAAAAATGTAATATTTCATAGTTTTTCTTATCAAATACTTTTTATCAAATCTCTGTATGTGGTATTATAACAATGGGTGTCATATGTCTACACACACACACACACACACACGCAAATCCCTTCAAGCATATGGAATGCAACAGTTCAAGTATCTAATCTTCTAATCTAATCATCTAATTTATAAAAGAAATTTGTGAGGTGCTGTGATCAGTGGGCAGTGAGAATCTGCAGGATCAAGATAGATTTACATTGACATTTTTGTTGTTCTGCAGTGGCCCTCACAGTTTGCCTCTCTTTCTTTCTCTCGTTTTTGCTCCATCTGTCTTCTCTCGCTCACTCTCTTTTTCCAGCACAGAATGACCACCTTCAAACATGGCACAGAACTGTTGTGACCTAATGGCTGTAAAATGCCAAATTAAACTTATGGACACCAATTGCCATGTAACTCTGAGTCCGTGGCCCTCAATGGATCATTGTTATGGAGCAATGATGTCATAGAGCCGACTGACTATTAGACTCCTCCTGCGTTCCACTCTAATTGGGAGGAAAATTATTAATTGATTTTTATACCATATGATGTCATATCCATTTGCCGTCTGAAAGGTTTTTCCTCCCTTATTCTTTATTTTTGGCTTCAATTCTGTTTTCAGCAGGAAAAGAAATCATTACTGTCTTCTTATTCAGCTTTGTGAACATCAAAACATTCACTACTGAAAGTACACTTAGTAAAGAATTGCAAACAAAAAAGAAAAACAGAACAATTGCTAAATAGCATCTTTGTGGGCACAAAGGATTTTAAAATTTCCCAACATTGATAAAGACATTAAGCAAATTGTTTGTTCATATAAACTTTAATGAGTAGAGACTTAGTAATAAAGACTTTGTAATTGACCACGATAGCACAGCGGTACCACAACACAAACTAGAAAATTGCTGTACTGCCACAAATCAGCTTGAAACTTATTACCAAGGTAATTTAAGTGAGTACATAATTATACAATTTCTTTCATACCACCCTATCTATATGGGAAGCAAATCAGTTTTATTTTCTTTGACATTTTTTCACTAAGGAAATCTCACATGAAATGCTTTGGTTGGTTGCCCAGCACAGGAATGAGATACGCGTGTACCATATTTCACGTAGATTCTTATCATGTGGCAGGTATTAATTAGCCGTGAAGACAGTAAATCAGTTATGTTTTGTTATGCCCCTTTTCTCCCTCTTTCTCTCTGCTATGACAGCTTGCTGGCTATGTATATTACATATTCCCCAGTTACATATTGCGTCCCAGAATTACTATAAGCATTTATAAAACAAAGCTCATATAGCCTGAATTAATATCTTCCTTCATGTCTTTATGTCTCTATGTTGCATTTAAGTTAATTTCAGTTTAGGTAAATAATGCATAAATAATATCTAGCAATAATTGAATCTCATATTAATCTCATCTAACATTTGTTTAAAAATTCAGACAGCTTTCAAATTCAAGTATTGGATAGTTTTAATACTGTACAAAGGTGATTATTGTTATTGTATAAGAATACATTATGCAACATTACAATGAACTTGATATCTAGATATGTATATTATATAATGTACAGTATATTGATATAATGTTGATGTAATATTGATATAATTACAGATATAATATTGAATCAATGTTATAATTTTCAATAAGAAATTATGAAGTATGATTGTTTGTAGTAGTTTAAAGTAGGTTATAGTGTTTGTTAACTTGTGTCTGTTTTCTGTTCCTATAAAATTTGTTCTCCAATGCAGATAAAACCTGACCCACACACACACTCTTTGTTTATGTAACTTGCTTACATAAAATATTTATAAAATATACAATATTTCTTAGGAAACATATTTAGAACATTGACTGCTTAGT